>JAXFYN010000042.1:0-200092 GCA_036172215.1 Camellia granthamiana
CAAACCACCGTGAACACTCGCACCACCGCCTTCCCCAAATCAAGGTTTTGATGGTTGTTTGGTTTGGGGAAAATACATGGTGAATGCAGGTTTTTTTTTTTTTTTTTTTTTTTTTTTTTTTTTTTTTTGTATGAACATATGATGAATGCTGTTGTGAATATGTATTTCACCATCGAAATTTATAATTGATTAGGTACGTGAATGTAAACTGTTATCATTTCTTTTTATGACAGAAGATCAAGTATCTGTTCCTCAATATGATGATTGAATGCTTTTCTTACTGTAAAGAAAGTTGGTGAAACTGAAACAGATGTTCAAATGATTTTATTTTATTTTATTTTTCCAAGCAAAAATAAAATTATTTTGAACTCTCCAATAAATATATGAATTAGAGGGCAATTTTGGCATTTTAAGTTTTATTTTTGTTGATCTCATCATTTTCTGTTTGGACAATTAATAGTCTACTAATGGATAGACCAAAGTGTTCATGAATATAGAAATTAAAGTATATAAAATCTTTTTATTTTTGATATTATGTATATAATTTGTGATTGTGTCAATCATTGATAAGTATTTTTTTTTTTACTTGTATCGTTTCCCTATTTATATCGTTTCCTAAATTGTATGATGAATCTATTATATATACATGGTCTCTATCTCATTTATGGGTACGTCAAATAATTTTTTTCATTCTTTTTGATATCAGAATTAGGTTAAGTATCTAGTAATTTTGCTTCATCGGTGAGCAGCAGTCTTGCCTTGGCTGCCCGCGGACCTCAACACATTCCACTACCATATTTTTTTTCAGTATCATTTCATGGTGATCTCTTCCTTTATCCACTAGTTTATTCCTATTCCAAATATCTTTATCATATATATATTTTTTTACTCGCAATCTATTTTTTTGTATGTTTCTATTTCATTTTGTTTTTTCCTCTATTTCAAGCTCAAATAGGTTCTTCAAAATTATTTGAGTTTGAGGGGAGGTATTATATCTATATCATGTTACGCATTGTGATATACCATATGAACTACCTACGCCACCCCATCTGGCGCACAACCTAAGTCGCCCCTTTAACGTACCACCTAAGCCGCCTCCCTAGTGCACTTGATAATAAGCGGCCCCTTGGCACACTCAATCATCTGTTGCCATCATCGTTCAGCACCATTTCATCAGTTACGTATATGTCACTTTTGCTGGCTCAACATCTAGTTTTCCTATATCGGTCCGGCATAACCCCTTTAAACTGTTTTGACATTGATTCCGGTTAGTCTATACAATGGTTCGACATAACCTTTTAAATTGAACTGACATTGATTCCGATCAGTTTCTCCTAGGACAATTCAGTCCCTATTTTTTTTGTCCTTTCTAGGGTGTGGGGCTAATGTATTAAGCACTTTTTGGCCTTTTTGGCATTTTTTTTAGTGGACTATCAGATTTGTTTGGTAGCATTTATTTGAACTAGCCGTTGAATTTTTTCCAGCTCTGACTAAAAAGAATAAAAAGAATTATTTGGTTTTTTTTTTTTTAATTTAGTGGACTACCAGATTTATTTGGTAGCATTTATTTGGACTATCCATTAAGTTTTTTTCGGCTTCTTCCCGTCATCTATTGGTAAGCTGTGATTGTTGAATATCTTTACACCAGTTTAAGGGGGAGTGTTGAATATAGAAATTAGAGTACATAATTTTTTTTTTATTAAAAAGAAAAACCAAATAATTCTTTTAATCCTTTTAGTGTTACATATTTTTTGGTATTTTAGAGAATAAAAGAGATGTTAGTGTGATTTCAAAAGATCAGAACGGGTCTCAGTGTAATTTACCCAAATAACAAACAACAAATATCCATTACGAGAACAAATTAGGGCAGGGCCCTATACATTGCCAAAATAAAAAAAACAATAAACCATAAAAAGATCTGAGCTTTAATTATGAGGGTACTAAAGTTGTCCCACTATATATACTTATTTATTTTCAAATTAAGTTTCTATTAATATAATATTAATAACCACGAATCTTATAGAGAGAGAGAAAGAAGAGTAATACTACAAACTCACCCTTGTCAATTAAGAAATTACTTAAAAATTAATTTCTACCACACAATCACCCATCCAAAATTTTCTGAATGGATAAGGGTTGGTCTCTAGACTTTTCCGAAAAAGAAACCCATTAAGCAGAATTCAACAGAGTATGTAAGAAGAGGTCTCCATCTTACCCATTTTTGATTTGTTATTATCAGGTATTTACCTAATTATCATTCTTTTACTCATCTTTTTTAATGGTTGAGCCTTGAATTGGGTTTTTCTTGTTTTCCATTTCACTCTTTCTTGTTTTTGTGTCTCTCTTTTTTTGGGAATTTTCTTTTCTGGGTATTCCCCCTCTAATTTAAGTTATTTTCTTTCCTATATTAGATCTTGAGTTTACCTCTTTAATTTTCTTGTATGATTATATCTTCATAAGCTTCTGTGATTTAGGTTTGTTTGCTCAAAAAAAGTTTTGAATACAGTGTAGTTTATCTTATTCTTTTTTTTTTTTTTTAATCAGCAAAAAGCTTTATTGATGGAAAAGTCGAAGCAAATTGCATCAATAAGGAGTGGGGCACAAGAGGAAAGCATCATGGTGAGACAATTTGTCACCAGGAGCTTACCCAGATGTCACGACCTCATTCCGCCCCTAGTAGAATAGTGCCGTGATGGCCAGTAATTCGAGATTACCAAAGGCCAACTTATAAAGATTCACACACAATCAGAGTATACATATGGGGTTTACATGTGCGGAAGCAATAAATTTAAATCTAATTAGTCCATAGGAGCTGTGCATATATTAAATGAAATGATATACATTTTAACATAGTTTACAACTTGGATACAAATAAAATAAAGTACATATTACATCTTGATCAAATGGCTTCTCAAGCCGACATATACAAAAGAAGTGAATTAAAACTAAGAAACATAATCTTCAAGAGGTTAGAAAAATGAATCCAAAACAACTTGCAAATAACATCTAGGTGTCACCGCCTTTCTTACTCGCCACCTACATATATATAAGGAGAGGGTGAGCTTGGATACTCAGTGAATGATATTAGTAATAAAGGTTTGAATGAATGATATCTGAGATCTTTATCAAAACAATACATCTAATAACTTGTACAAAACATGGGATGAATCAAGTTCATCAATCAAAGTCTTTCAAATCTTCTTGGGATGTTTAATAACATCTACATAATACATGGAATGACATTCCGTACAAAACAAGAGAATAATTGATCCGGAATCGATTAGACAAATCCACCCGTACAAGATCGTCGGTGGTACCATCCGTACAAGACTGTCGATGGCAGAGATATCTCAAACATGGTGCTACATGGGCTTAAAGTCCCCTAGCATGAAAGAACTTTCCAAGAATGTCATCAAAACAAGATAACACTTGATACAAAAATTAGAGGACAATCATTCATGCGTGATCAAATACTTTTCCAAAACGAAGCAAAGCTTTATCAAAACTTTATAACATAGCTTTATTAAAAATACCACTCACATAGCTCTTCGGGTGTAGGGATTAAGGCAAGGATCCAAGACCTACAAATACATAATAAAGTCTACTGAATACACTTCAAGAAGACAAGAAGGAATGCTCAAAGATGGTTGTGTAATGCATCCTCAAAATAAGCTTTACATGAGCGCAAATGATTCCAACATTTCTTTCCAAAACCAAGTCAAGACAAAATAAAACATGCTGGGAGTTAAATCACTGTTTTTCATCTAGGGAAAACATGCTGGGTACCAACCAGGTCCTGGAATGGATGCACAGAGATGATTTAGGCAAAAATGACCTAGCTGGTTGAACTCAAGAGGTCTTGGCCGAGGTGTGGTTACCTAGGCTTTGGTGTGCAGCTGCCTGCCAAGGTGTTACAAGGTGCCGGCAAGGGTGTACCATGGTCGGCCTAGGTGTGCAATGGTTAGCCTAGGTGTGCATGCAAGATAGACTAAGGTGCAAGTGATCATGCAAGGTTGGCCAAGGTGAGATACGATGCTTGGCCTAGGTGTGAGATCTAGGTAAGAGTGGTCTCGGTGACAACACCTAGGGAAATGTGAAGTCTAGAAATCTGGGTTTCCTCCTTTGAAGAACATAAAGAACATGAAGGACAAGAACATGAAGAACATGAATGCTAAAATCATAACTGCTTTATTTAAAATCTGAGATTTTATGAGATGAGTTCGAAAACATAGACCTGGGTACCCATACTTGAAGATCTTATGAAAACAAACACAAAAACATGGATCTTGATACAAACTTTCGGATCAAAACATGATTTTATTTCAAGAACACAAGAACATCATTTTCTCTTTCTAAAACCAAACTTTAAATCAATGTATGGCTTATGAATCATGCTAGATCATGCAATGTGATCGGATCAACATAAAGGATAACAAGAGTAGATCAAGAATTTAGCCTCAAAACATGGATCTAACGGTTCAAGGTGTGAAGATCAAGCTTGGAAATCTAGTTCTCTCTCTAAGAACTTCTCTCCCTCTTCCTAGAGCTTCTCTCTCTTCAAAGGTAAAGATATGACAAATGATATGTTCTCTCTCTCTCTCTCTGCCGACTGACTTAACCTTCTGCTAGGACACGTGGCAACGACTGGTTGGCTCTCCTAAAAAAGGTGACTGACTGACAAGACAAGAGCATGACAAAGTGTGTACAACAAGTAAGGTGACATGGGCATGGGCACTCCGGCAGGTAATGATCTCGGATCAAGACATAGGTTTCGGCAAGTAAGGTCTCAATGATCTCGGCTAGGAAGGATAACACTTAACCTAGTTGTGCCACACCTCGGCCTAGATGTGCCACACCTTGGTCTAGGTCATACCAGTCCCGGAACAAGATCACTAAGTGCAAGGATCAAAGATCTAGGATGCCTAGATGATAACATCTCGGCCTAGATGATACACATCTCGGCCAATATGTCAGGGTGAAGGGGGAGGTCAACTAAGGTGGTTCCAAGATGGTCCTAGATGTAAGCGGCTCAAAAGTGTGACCTAGGCTTAACATGACCTAGGCTTGGCATGACCTAGGCTTAACATGACTTAGACTTGGCATGACCTAGGCTTGGCATGACAGCAAGGAAGGAACAAAGCATGTATACAACACTTAGGCAAATCACATAAGCACAAAACAAGACAGAGACCTTTACTTAGGCAAAACAAATCAAAGTCTACAAATGCAAGCTTAACAAGACAAAATCATGCAAATGCACATGAACGTGACTAAGGCATGAATGTGGGTTATTACACCAGACATGTCCTAACTCCCATGAGGAGTTGGAAAGCATCTTATTTGATGGGTTGTAATTCTAAATCTTTTTCAACTTTTCAGATTCTGTTTTATTGATTATTTGCAGTGATGTTTAATTTTGATATGATAAAATCAGTTTGGAAATGATTGTCGGATTATTTTGACCCAATAAGTTGGAAATCTACAAATTAGAAAAGTTACAAACACAAACAGAGAGAGAAAAATAGTTGGTACCTAAACAAACCATGTAGATGTAGCATCCAAGTTGGTTGTCATTTTCAGTCTTTTCGAGCTTCGCCAATTCCCATCATAATCATCATCATCATCTTCTTCTTCTTCTTCTTCTTCTTGGTTTTTTTGCAGCGTTTGGCCATGTTCGATTGAACCATTAACAAAGGGACTGCCATCACCGTGTGCTTCAGCAGATAAACCCAACAAAATGGCCACACTAGCAAGTATTGCTTTGGGGTCTTGTTTAGCCGAGCCCAAATCATTGTGTGACTCATTGTGGCTGTGATTTTTAAACAATCCAACGAAAGCTACGAGCAGGGCTAGTACTTTCTTCGGATCATGACTGGTCCTCAACTCTGCATCTGTCTTTTCGGGGGTAGAAGGAGAAACATCCTC
Organism: Camellia granthamiana; assembly: GCA_036172215.1. Classification (NCBI taxonomy): domain Eukaryota; kingdom Viridiplantae; phylum Streptophyta; class Magnoliopsida; order Ericales; family Theaceae; genus Camellia; species Camellia granthamiana. The sequence goes on from JAXFYN010000042.1 coordinate 5,926, forward strand.
TATTTCAAATGGACTGTCTGGATACAAGTTCTTTCTCTTTCTACTTCCAACATCCTCATTGCGGAGACCTTCACAAACCACTCTATGGTAGTTTTTAGCAAATAACCCCAATATAGGTTTAGTAGTACATCCCAACAGGGGACGACCATACTTTTCTCTTTCAACTTGGATACCATGAGGCTGATCTTGGAAAGTTTTAGAACGCACACGAGGAAGTTTTAGCACCCACAGTAGAAGTAAACATATTTGGTTTTTTGCTTTTGTGGATAAGCAAAAAAGGTAATTTATAATGAGCAAGTGAATAATGTATATGGCTGACAAGATGGGTTCCGGTGATCTCTCTTAATGCCCACATCTCTCTCTATTTATAAGTGAATGTATATGGCTGGGTGGGATTGTAATTTTTATTTATCTTTTACGTAAAAAATTAAAAAAAATTAAAATAAAAATAAAAAAAACATTTCTGGCATTTTCTAGGAAAGCTTAGTACACAATGAAGATTGAAAAGTCACATACTAGAGTCCGATTTTAGTTCAAGAAAATACAATAATTGTATTATATGGCCAAGGACTGCTAATAAATGTCTATAGCCAAGGACTGCCTACTAATGTAAACTCAAGACAATTTTATTTTATTTTTATTTTTATTTATTTATTGGAGGGTAAACCCAAGTCATTTTCTTTCTTTCAGCAACCACTGTTTTGTTTTTTTATAGCTTTTATTTGTTGTCCCCTCTTTTTGGCCCTGTTTGGTAGGGTTTATTTCTAACTTATTTCAACTTTTAGTTTAATTTAAGTTTGGTTCAGTTTAACAATACAGCTTATAATTTTTTGTAAGTCAAAAATCAATTTATTCTTTGAGTGTGGAAGGAGAAACTTAATTTATAAGTAAAAAATCAGCTTATATTCACAGCTATAAGTTATAAGCTGTTAGGTAATAAGTTATAATCACTTTCCCACAACTCTACCAAACGGGACATTTGTAGAGTTGTCAAATCTGCTCCCGCTCAATTTGTAATTTAAATTTGTTTGTTTAAGTTGACTTAAACATAATAACTTGAATGCTTGAATTAATTGTTTAATTTGTCAACAAATTTGATTTTTTTTTTTTATACGCTAAGTTGATTACTTATTAAAATTAAATCTTATTAGTACTTTTTAGTAGAATTATTAATAATATTAAAATAAATAATTTAATATTGAAAGAGAGATGGAGAGAAAAGAGATTAGAATTGAGGAACTGATGCACCACTGCAGTGGTCTTTACCATTTATGTGTGAGGAAAAAAATGAAAAGTTGTGTTATATTAGTTGTATATATAACATATAGTAAAGATGACGTAACGATATTAATAATTTTAACATCATTATACACTTACTAATTTTGATAAATTACTCTCGCCTTCCTTGAAATTTGAAGAATTAGTTTCACATTTTTTTACATAATTACACTAATTTTCTTTTTAGTATAATTAAAGTGACCGAAACCAATACTAATAGTAGATAAATACTGAAATAAATAAAGATAAATATATATTTTATTAGAAAATAGATTATAACATCATTTTTTCCATTCATATAATTGACGAATTATGGATGATGAAAGACTTAAGTATTATGTGAATTAAAATATTGACGGAAGTCAGTATAATTATGTCAAAAGTGTAAGACTAATTATATTTTTTTCAATCTCAGGAAAGGTGAATGTAATTTATCCTAATAATTTATATGTATATTAAATATTTTTTATTTTATTAAACATAATTCGGATTTTAAATTACTCGTGTTGTTTGGTTTCTCAAGTTTGATCCAAATTTAATTCCTATTTCTAAATTTGTGTTTGGTTTCTCAAACTTAATCCAAATTTAATTGTATTTCTAAATTTGTGTTCAATCTTACACCTAATTAAAAAGATAAATAATATATGTACTGTACGGGAAAGAAATACACCTTCTCGTATAATCCTGTTGATCAAGTCTGTGTTCCTCCGTACGACGTCGTTCCACTACCTGAAAACACAAACGTGAGCTAGCCGGCGGGTGTGTGCCGGAAACCTCTCCGATGCCTAAGTCAGTCAACAAGACAAATAGGCAAAAGCTCTATGAATTCAGGGAGCAAAGTTGCATTACCTTTCCAAATGTGATATTGGTGAGCTTTTATAGGTTTCGTGTGACACAATCCTAGTAGGACTCTAACTCCTCCACGTAGAGTCCTACTAGAATTCATACTCCTGAAAGATAACGCTTATCCTTCAACACACCCCTCACTGCTTAAACCAAGTGAGATGGTTTTTCCCATGGCCGGACTTCCATATGACCGAAGTAACTGTTAATTCGGCCCTTACTTTATTTCCCTTACCTCGGTTCTCCCAAGCTAAAACCGAGCTATCCATAAGGGAGATGAGCCGAACTATCTTACGACCGAAGTAACACCGCCATGCCGGGCTAACAAGTCGCGACCGATCTAACTGTTACCTCGGTCTTCCTTTCCTTTCTTCTACCTCGGCTTTGCATGCTAGGCCGAGCTATCCATAGAAGAATTAAGCCGAGCTAACCTTTACTTAGGTCTTAAAGCGGGCCCAACATACCTCGGTTCCAAACATCACGACCGAGCTAACAAACAATAGAAGCCGAGCTAAGCCCTCTTACGCCGGCACCATCTTTACTTCGGTTCGGACTGCCGTACGGCCCACCTTCCTGGCCTCCCCAATACGGCCCAAAGAGTGGCCCATTATCCTGGCTTCGGCCCAATTTATTTTGCATAAATTACCCTCACAATTGCCCCTTAATTCCATCTGCAAAGCATGATAGGGATTACCCGTCCATCGGCCGAGCTATAGTTTCAATCACTCTAGCCGAGCTACAACTTTAAGCCTCTCCAGCCGAGCTAAAACCCATTTAACTTATCCAGCCGAGCTAAAAACCATTTAGCTTATCCAGTCGAGCTAAAACTTGAGCCGTACTGTGCACGTCCGGTCAAAACGTCTCTTCAGTTTGCAGAAACTGAATCGATTGTCCTTCCAATGACACGTGGCAGGCTCTCATTGGTTATCCCCAGCTGTAACGCCGCCCTCGTACTCCGAAAATTTGAACAGTTCCCGCCACTTCGCTTTCTACACAAAACAATCCTTCATCTGAATCATTTCACCAAAACATCCTCTCTCTGGGCCTCCATTGTTCTTCCAACTTCCAAGCTTGCGTTCTTACTGTCGTTGCTGTTCCCACCTTCAGTTCTTCCTCTCTACCAGGTAAGCACATGAATCCATTCTTGTTTTCCTTTATTTTCTGTATTCTGTTTCATATGTTTTTGCAAAACACTCTCTATGCTTAGTTTCGTATAGTTTCTGGAAAAAACTTCACAAGAACTTTAGGAACTTCAAGAAATAGTTAGTAGAACACTTGTTTGATCCACAAACACGTCCAACTGAACTAGGAAACTGTTTTTGCCATATGCAGATTTAGGCAGACTAGAACCGTACTAGAACTTTGCATACAATAGAAGTTTCAATAGGTCACCATCTGATTCATATTAGCCGAAATAAAAACGTACCGAACTAGAAATCTTTGGCCCTCGACCGAGCTAAGACTTGGGGGCTAAGCCAGCTTTCACAGTTCCTATACCGAACTCAGAAAGCTGCCCCTTGAGGCTTAACCGAAGTAACAAAAACCACAGGCCGAACCGAGATAACAAGCACCTTGCTACCGACCGTGGTAGATCCCGTAGCGCACTGCGTAGCCGAAGTAGGACTTGCCTTTTCTGCTTTGTTTTTTTGTAGCACGGTCGATGATCTGTGCTTAACACCTTATTTTTCCACTTTGCAGACTTAGGTTGCCAGGCACTTCCCTGCACTCAGCCGAGCTACTGAGCACACTTTTTTGACCGAGATAATTTATTCTTAACTTATACAATAAATGGGGAAATATAGGTTCCTAGTAGAAACCCCTGGAGGCCTAGCCGAATTCAGAAAAGAATACAACATTCCAGCCGATGTAAATCTTACCTTAGCCGAACAAGACGTTGACCCATGGGACAACGAAGGCTCTGTCTGCTTTACCATCCAATCAATAATAGAAACCGGACTCAGATTCCCAGTCCAACCTTTAATATGCGAATTCCTTAGGCAAACCAGATTATGCCCAACCCAGCTATCCACCAACACTTACCGTATAATAATGGGCATAGACGCGCTAAACCGCCAAACCGGTCTCAACCTCGGTTTAGCCGAAATATTCCATCAATACTCCTTAGGATCCAAAGACGAAGGCTGGTGTTATTATTTAAGAATACGCCGTGGCCGAGAAAAAATAATAAAACATACACCGGACAAAGACCTAAATGACGATGACTTCTTCTGGGTGTTTGGGAACTTCGAAGATCATCAAGCCCAGATCCCTGGCCGAAGAATAAATTGGAAAAAAGGAGTACCTGGTATACATACTTCGGTTCCAATTCAATCTTTTCTTTATTTCGGCTTTCTCTTCTGAACCGAACTAACAGTTTGTCTCTTTTTTGCAGATAAAGCCCATCTCCTATCAAATTATGGCCACCCAAACCTTGGTATTCTACGCGCCGCACTACGAGTTAAGGAGAGAAGTTGGGCAAAACTTCTAAATTTCGAACCGACATACCGATACAGCGGTCGCTGAAAAGCGAGAGTGACCGACTTCCTCCTCGAAGACGCCCCAGAACCGGACCCGACCTTGCCCCAGATCAACCTTGTGCCCCTCACAGCCGAAGAAGAAATGGCTAAAAGAAACAGACTGAAGGCCCTGCTAACCGAGACCAATCCCGCCGATGTACCACCAGCCGGGCAGACCACTCAAACCGTGGTAGCACTTCCGTCCCAGTGGCCCTCCACATCCCGTCCGAGCAAGCGTGCCCGAACTAACCAAACCGAGCCACGTCTTGCGGACGAAGATGAGTCCATCCTGCCACCAAGTCCTCCTCCAAACATTCAACCAGGCCCCCAACCGGAGCAATCAAACCGAACTGCGTCTTCCTCCAAATGGGTCCCTGAACTAACCTTCAACAACCGAGATATCACTGCCTCTGATTCGGTTGTGGCAGAGAAGGACCACCTGATGGCTTTCAACTTAGCCAAGAGTGTGTGCCTTCCCAAGGACATAGAGCACCACTACAAACAGCTCAACACCGAACTGAAGTCCATTCGGTCTTCGACCAAGTCCATGATCCTGGTAAGTAACTTTCTCTCTTTCTTTCTAATTTTTTCCCAACTTTCAGTTCGACTAACGTCACTTCTCCTTTGCAGGCCATCCAGAAAAATCAAGTTACTCACAGGAAGGTCATGGAACTTAGGCGAAGTACAAGGGAAGCCATGGCGGAGGCCGAAGCAAAGTCGGCCGAGCTAGAGGAAGCCAAAAAACATCTGGCCGAGCTGCGTGCTGAAAATAGTCGGCTGACCGAGCTTGCTAATTCGGTCGAAGCCGAAAAGCGAAAGGTTGCCAGTGAGGCAAAAGACAAATATCTGCGCCTTTTGGCAAAAATTGAGAAGAAAAAAGACACCGAAATAAACGAACTTAAGGCCGGAATGAAGAAGGCCGAAAAAAGAGGCTTCAAGAAGGCTGAAGACGCTTACACCCTCCAGTGCGATGCAGCAAAGGACTTATTCTTCAAATGTAGCTGGAGGAGTGCGGTGGAGCGGCTCGGTTGTACGCCTGACACCGATGTCTACGATGCTCCACCGTATTCTATTCCGGCCTCACTTTCGCAATATGCTGCCGATCTCCAAAGACAACTTCTTGAGGGGTCCGGTGATGATGAAGATGATGATGATGATGATGAGGATGAGGAGCCAACTCTCACCCCGGTCGTCGATGAAGTAGAGCAAAATAGGCAAACAGTTCGGTTGGAGCCAGTTATTGAAGACCTAACGGACGAGCTGCAACCAGCTGAGACCGAGGTTCAAATTGAGACCGAGCTCCCAGATCAATCCGTGCTCCCGACTGACACCGGACTTCGGATAGACGCTGATGCAGAATTTGATGCTGAAATTGATGAACTTCTCCGCTGATTTTTTCTTTCTTCTTTTGTATTTGAACTTTGTAACCGGGCTGTGGCCCCTCAATTGTACTTGCTTTTTCCTTCAATGAAAAAATCTTTTTTAACTCTTATTCCGGTCTTGTTCTGTATGTTTGTACTTGTAATGAATTTTCTATGTACTCATTTGCTGGACTATGATCTCAGTTTAAGCTATCTAACTTACTGGCCAACCACTCTTTAGCCGATATAGATACTTCGGCTGAAGAGTATCCAGTGTTGGTTTAATCCAGCCAACCACTTTTCAGCCGATGTAAGTACTTCGGCTGAAGAGTACAAGGTTTGGTTTAATCCAGCCAACCACTCTTCAGCCATGAACTTACTTCGGCTGAAGAGCAACAAGAGTTGGTTTAATTCAGCCAACCACTCTTCAGCCATAAACTTACTTCGGCTGAAGAGTACAAAGAGTTGGTTTAATCCAGCCAACCACTCTTCAGCCATGAACTTACTTCGGCTGAAGAGCAACAAGAGTTGGTTTAATCCAGCCAACCACTCTTCAGCCATAAACTTACTTCGGCTGAAGAGTACAAAGAGTTGGTTTAATCCAGCCAACCACTCTTCAGCCATGAACTTACTTCGGCTGAAGAGTACAAAGAGTTGGTTTAATCCAGCCAACCACTCTTCCGCCATGAACTTACTTCGGCTGAAGAGTACCAAGAGTTGGTTTAATCCAGCCAACCACTCTTCAGCCATGAACTTTCTTCGGCTGAAGAGTACCAAGAGTTGGGTTTAATCCAGCCAACCACTCTTCCGGCCATGAACTTACTTCGGCTGAAGAGTACCAAGAGTTGGTTTAATCCAGCCAACCACTCTTCAGCCATGAACTTACTTCGGCTGAAGAGTACCAAGAGTTGGTTTAATCCAGCCAACCACTCTTCAGCCATAAACTTACTTCGGCTGAAGAGTACCAAGAGTTGGTTTAATCCAGCCAACCACTCTTCAGCCATGAACTTACTTCGGCTGAAGAGTACCAAGAGTTGGTTTAATCCAGCCAACCACTTTTTCAGCCATGAACTTACTTCGGCTGAAGAGTACCAAGAGTTGGTTTAATCCAGCCAACCACTCTTCAGCCATAGACTTACTTCGGCTGAAGAGTACCAATAGTTGGTTTAATCCAGCCAACCACTCTTCAGCCATAAACTTACTTCGGCTGAAGAGTACAAAGGGTTGGTTTGATCCAGCCAACCTCTAAGTTTGGTTTTTTCCAGCCAACTCAGAATAAAGTGTTTTGGTTATTCCGGCCAAAACGTCCTGCAGCCTGGATCCTTATCCTGGGCTTAGGAAGGGTGCATAGTTGGTTATTCCGGCCAACTATGTTTACAATGCTCCTAACTCACTAAAACTACTATTCTACTGAAAACAAATATACTGAAAAAGAATCGACTTGTTTTTATTGAGAAAGTAAAAATTTACACATACTTAAAAGGAAAAAAGCTAAAAATAAAACAACTTGAGATTGGCAGTGTTCCATGGCCTGGGAATTGCTTTGCCGTCCTCATCTTCCAAGTGGTATGCCCTTTGCCTGCTAAACCGACCACTTTGTAAGGTCCTTCCCAATTCGGCCCCAACTTGCCATCTCCTGGAATCAGGGTGTTTCCATTACTTTGCGAAGTACCCAATCGCCGATCTTGAACTGTCTTGGATGCACTGTTTTGTTATACTTTCTAGACAACTCTTGTTGGTAGGAGGGCGGTGTGAACCAATGCTCTGTCTCTTCTTTCTTCCGCAAGGTCAAGCTCTAATGCTATGGCCTCGCCATTTAAGTCTGGATCAAAGTTTTCGCTCCGCAATGTGGAGATGCCAACTTCTAATGGGATGACTGCTTCCATGCCATAAGCTAAGGAGAATGGTGTTTCTCCTGTCGATCGCCGAGGTGTGGTGCGATAAGCCCATAAAACATGAGGGAGTTCCTCTGCCCACTTTCATTTTGCTTTCTCTAACCTTTTCTTCAGTCCATCCAAGACGACTTTATTTGATGCTTCTGCCTGACCATTTGCTTGGGGGATATGCCGGTGTAGAATTGTAGAACTCTATCTTGTATTCTTCACAAAAGCTTCTGAAAATTCTGCCGTCGAATTGGGTGCCGTTGTCTGAGATTAGTGCCTTTGGTATGCCAAACCGAGTGATGATGTTCTGCCAAACGAACTTCTTCACATCTTTTTCCTTGATTGATGCCAAGGCTTCTGCTTCCACCCACTTTGTGAAGTAGTCAGTTGCCGCAAGGAAGAACTTCCTGTTGCGTGGTGTTGTTGGAAGTGGACCTACTATGTCTAATCCCCACATTGCGAAGGGCCAAGGGCTCGTGAGAGGCAAGAGTTCTCTGGCAGGTTGGTGTATTTGGTGCACAAACTTTTGGCACTTTTCACATTTTTTGACATACTTCTCTGAGTCCGCTTGCATGTATGGCCACCAGTATCCTTGTGAAATCACTCTATATGCCAATGATCTTCCTCCTTGATGGCTGCCACATACACCCTCATGTATTTCGAATAGGAATGCTTCCACTTTGCTGGGGTGAACACACTTTAAGTAAGGTCCTGAGAACGACTTCTTGTACAATGCTAAGGATGGAGAGAGCCAAAATCGCTGCGACTTTGCTCTTATTCTGTTGGCTTCTTTCTTATCTTCCGGTAAGGTGCTGTCTTTCAGAAACAATATGATGGGATCCATCCAAGAAGGGCCTAACTCTGCACAACATACTTCTGCTGCTTCTGGGTCTTCAATGCTTGGCCTAGGCAGGTAGTCGATCAGTAGTGGATGAGGGATGGAGGTATCTGCCATCGAGGCGAAGCCTGCTAGTTCGTCCGCTCGGCTGTTTTCCTCCCTACCGATTTGTTCTATCCTCACTACTTCAAACTTCTTTATCTCTGTTCTGACCAATTCTTGGTACTTGGCCATTCTATCATCCTTTGCCTCGTAGTCGCCAGATATTTGGTTTACCACCAGCTATGAGTCGCTGTAAACCATTAGCTCGGTGGCCTTCATGTAGAATGGTAGAATGTTGACTTGAGGCCTGCAAGAAGCGCTTCATACTCCGCCTCGTTGTTTGATGCTGGGAAGCCAAGGTTGATTGCCTGCTCCACTACTAGACCGTCTGGAGAGATGAGGACTATGCCAAGTCCTGCTCCATGCCGGTTGGATGCTCCATCCACGAAGAGCTTCCACATCTCTCCGACGAACAACTTCTAACAGGTGGAGGGATCGGATGATGCCTTGGGATCTTCTATCTTGCTGATGTCTTCTTCAGGGTCCATGCTCGCTGTCTGCCCTTTGCTTTCTGTTTGCACCAAGTCTTTATTTGTCGGTGAGTTCTGACTTGGTATAGCATGGTTTGTTTCTTCCTTCCTTACTTTACTCTGGTCTGCCTTGGGGCCTGACTGAGTAACCAGTACCAGGGGTTGCGTTATTCCGGCGTCAACTTCCATCCCTAGTTCGGTTGTCTCAGTTAGGTCAATTGGGCAGATGTGATGACTCCCTGGTGTGAATTCTGCAACAAAATCTGCCAATGCTTGTGCTTTTATTGCGGTCCTAGGTTGGAACTTGATGTCGTATTGTCCCAACTCTACTGCCCACTTTAGAATTCGCCCAGAGAAGTTTGCTCTTTCAAATAAAGCCTTTAATGGGAAGGCTGTGAGAACAATTATGGTGTGAGCGTGGAAGTAATGCAACAGCTTTCTGGAGGCCATCATTAAGGCCAATGCCAGTTTCTCCAGTGGCAAGTACCTTGTTTCGGCGCCCAGTAATGTTTTGCTGACATAGTAAATAGGCAAGTGTTGGATTCCTTCTGCACGGACCAACACTGCGCTGATTGCGTGCTGCGAGACTGCCAGATATAAGAAGAGCTCTTCTCCAGGGATTAGTGTTACAAGGAGTGGTGGAGAAGACATGTACTCCTTCAAACTTTCCAGAGCTTGGTCGCATTCTTCGTCCCACTCAAACTTGGCCTTCAACGCATGGAAGAATGGTCGTAGTCTATCTGACGACCGGCTTATGAATTGATTGAGTGCGGCTGCCATGCCGGTGAGATGCTGCACTTCTTTTACTGAGTTTGGTCTCTCCAGATCCTGGATTGCCTTGATCTGGGATGGGTCTGCTTCTATACCTCGGTTGGTCACCAAGAAGCCTAGGAATTTGCCTGATCCCACTCCGAACGCACACTTCGACGCGTTAAGGCGTAACTTATGCTTCTTTAGGATCTCAAACATCTCTCCTAGGTCCTTGAGATGGTCATTCTCATCCTTGCTCTTGACCACCATATCGTCGATGTAAGCCTCCATTGTTCTGCCTAACAACGGCTCAAACATCTTGGTGACCATTCTCTGGAACGTCGCCCCTACGTTCTTTAGGCCAAAGGGCATGACCTTGTAGCAGTATAATCCTCTTGGAGTTGTGAAGGATGTGACCTCCTGGTCTGGTTCATGCATGGCGATCTGGTGGTAGCCTCTGTATGCATCCAGGAAGCTAAGTCTGTTGTGCCCCGCCGTCAGGTCTACCAGTTGATCTATCCTTGGTAGAGGAAAGCTATCTTTTGGGCACGCCTTGTTGACCGTTTTGTAGTCGACGCAAACACGCCACTTGCCATTCTTCTTTGGCACTACGACGGTGTTGGAGATCCATCTTGGGTAGTGCACCTCTCTGATTGCCCCTGCCTCCAGCAGGTTTCCTACTTCTTCTGCCACTATTTCGGCGTGGTGGAGCACCGATCTGCGGGTGCGCTGAATGACTGGTCTGGCAGAAGGGTGGACGTTGAGTTGGTGGCAGATGAAGCTGGGATCAATGCCTGGCATGTCGTATGGGGTCCAGGCGAACACTTCGATGTTGGAGGTCAGAAATTCCAAGACCTCCAATCTCTCAGTGCTGGACAGCGACGAACCAAGCAAAAAGAACTTATCCGGGTTCTTTTCATCTATTCTGACCTCCACTAAGTCCTCTACTGCTTTCTGACTAGCCGCCTTGCCGACATCTGCGAATAGTTCATTACTCTCAGGTTCTTCAACCGAATGAACATATCCTTTGGCAGCGCGGCTACCGTTCACTGTGACAAAGCACTGCTTTGACATGATCTGATCTCCATAAACTTCTTCTATCACTCCGGTGTCGTTGGGAAACCGCATTACTTGGTGGTAGGAGGACGCCACCGAGCGCATGGCATGCAGCCATGTTCTGCCCAAGATAATGTTGTAGGTGGAGGGGACCTTCAACACCCAAAACTCCACTTGTTTCGTCACACTCCCTGCTCTGACTGGGAGGATAATTTTGCCAACGGGCCATTCTGGCATGGAGTTGAATCCTATTAGGGGAGAAACGGCAGGTGCCAAGTCCTTGTCTTGTAACTTCAATTGTTTGAATGTCTCGTAGTACATGATTTCGCATGAACTACCTTGGTCAATCAGAATCCGCTTGACGTCAAAATCTTTGACTCGGAGAGTGACAACCAAGGCGTCATTGTGAGGGCAATATATTCTGTCCAAGTCTTTATCCGAAAAAGACATGACGTTTGTGGCCTCTGACTTTCCCCTCTTAACTGCAGGTTGGGCACTTAGCACCTCTCTTAAGTGTTCAGCCTTTTTGATTGAACCTCTGAGCTCGCATACACGCTCAGGTTCAAAGACTCCATGTATCACGTTGATAATGCCTTGAGGTGGGGCGTCGATCGGCATCCCATTGGGGTTATTATGGTCCTGGGGGGCTGGCTGTGCCCCTCCCTCTATGTATTTGTCCAGGTGACCTGCTGCCACCAACTCTTCCAGATGCTGCCTTAGCGGCGTGCAATTCTCAGTACGGTGCCCCTTTTCTTTGTGGAAGGTGCACCTGGATTTGTCATCATAGTCCTTCTGAGCCTCGCCTAGCTTGGTTGGCCACTTGACGAAAGGCTCGTCTCTTATTTCACTTAGGATTCGGTAGATCAGTTTCTTGAAGACCGTGGTTATGGCAGTGCGGACTCTCAACCATCTCTTGTCCTGGTCTTCTTCGTTGTCTCGCCTGCCCCGCCCGTTCTTGCTCGGACGGTTTACCGCATTGACTTTTGCTGATGCCTTTTTCTCTGGCGTTGCGGCTGTGCTAGACTTTGCTTTAGCACGGGCGCCGTCCTCCTCCACCCTGATGTGCTGATGCACTCTTTCCATCAGGGCTTCCATGGTGAGAGGCGGCGTCATGGTGATTGAGTCCCTTAGTCTGTTCCCAATTGGAAGTCCTCTTTTATATTGTGCAATGGCTAGATTGGTGGGACAATCCCCAATCTGGTTGAACGTCTCCCAGTAACGACTGTTGTAGGATCGTAAGGTTTCCTTCTCGCCCATGTCGATGGAGAGTAACTGGTCGATCTCCACTGGGGTTTTGGTGTTTGTTCTGATCGTGTGACGAACGCCTCCGCCAATTGTGCCCAGGAGGCTATGCTGCCTTCTGGGAGTTTCTCAAACCAAGTCAAGCCTAGGTCGCCAAGGCTTGATGGGAAGAGGATGCACATCAAAGCCTCGTTTCACCGGTATACAGCCATAACCTGGCGAAAGTGGCTCAGGTGTGAGTAGGGGTCCGTCTTCCCCTCGTATGTATTGAATTTGGGCTGAAGAAGCCTGATGGTAGGGGCGCGTTCTCTATTGCTGGGACGAATGGTGAGGTCTGCAGCCTCGCCAATGCCTTGTCCGCTGGTTCGTAGGCCGAGCGCGGTATTGGCATTCCAACCTCGACGCTTCCATGCGTCCGAGGAGCCAACCGCTGTAAGGCAGAAACTCTATGTGGATCACGTGCCCTGGCGTCTTCCCTGCATCGTGCCTTTTCTTCTAGCACGGTTCGTAGGTCGGATGATCTGGGCAACTCTGTCTGTCTGGACCTTGTTTGGTGCGTATGTGAGGGCCAGTAAGTGCTTCCTTCCGTGTAAGACCTTTTAGATCTCGTCCTCTCAGACCTGGAGTGACGAGTCCTGGAAGATCTGGCCTGCGTGTCGTCTGTCCTGAGGCTTCTGTTTTCTGCTTGGGAGGGTGTAGAATTTCTACTACGACCCTCTGAGTGGCGAGGGGGCGTCTTGTTGTTGCGCCCCTCTCCTGTCGCCACTTCTTTTCCTTTCATCTGGCGTTTTAGAGATTCCATGTCCGCCGCCATCCGCCGTATCAACTCGTCTTGTTCCCTGACGCGATCCTCCAAAGTTTGAGGATCAACCCTGCGCCTTTGTCTTTCTGGGCTTTGCGAACGAGAGGGATGAGGGCTGTTATTCCTCCTTCTACCCCTGGCATCCCTCCTAGAATCTTGTCGTTGCTCCAAGTCCGCCATAGGAGGGATCAAAGGTAGTCCTTCGCGTCTTGCACCTCCCTATGGTGTTTGTCCGTCGATGGCGGACTGCGATACATCTTCGTTGGTGCACCATTGATTCTTCGTGAGGAAAAGCTTGATCAAGAGGTTTTTCTTGCCTGAGTTCCCACAGACGGCGCCAATTGTACGGGAAAGAAATACACCTTCTCGTATAATCCTGTTGATCAAGTCTGCGTTCCTCTGTACGACGTCGTTCCACTACCTGAAAACACAAACGTGAGCTAGCCGGCGGGTGTGTGCCGGAAACCTCTCCGATGCCTAAGTCAGTCAACAAGACAAATAGGCAAAAGCTCTATGAATTCAGGGAGCAAAGTTGCATTACCTTTCCAAAGGTGATATTGGTGAGCTTTTATAGGTTTCGTGTGACACAATCCCCAGTAGGACTCTAACTCCTCCACGTAGAGTCCTACTAGAATTCATACTCCTGAAAGATAACGCTTATCCTTCAACACCCCCCTCACTGCTTAAACCAAGTGAGATGGTTTTTCCCATGGCCGGACTTCCATATGACCGAAGTAACTGTTAATTCGGCCCTTACTTTATTTCCCTTTCCTCGGTTCTCCCAAGCTAAAACCGAGCTATCCATAAGGGAGATGAGCCGAACTATCTTACGACCGAAGTAACACCGCCATGCCGGGCTAACAAGTCGCGACCGATCTAACTGTTACCTCGGTCTTCCTTTCCTTTCTTCTACCTCGGCTTCGCATGCTAGGCCGAGCTATCCATAGAAGAATTAAGCCGAGCTAACCTTTACTTAGGTCTTAAAGCGGGCCCAACATACCTCGGTTCCAAACATCACGACCGAGCTAACAAACAATAGAAGCCGAGCTAAGCCCTCTTACGCCGGCACCATCTTTACTTCGGTTCGGACTGCCGTACGGCCCACCTTCCTGGCCTCCCCAATACGGCCCAAAGAGTGGCCCATTATCCTAGCTTCGGCCCAATTTATTTTGCATAAATGGCCCTCACAATTGCCCCTTAATTCCATCTGCAAAGCATGATAGGGATTACCCGTCCATCGGCCGAGCTATAGTTTTAATCACTCTAGCCGAGCTACAACTTTAAGCCTCTCCAGCCGAGCTAAAACCCATTTAACTTATCCAGCCGAGCTAAAAACCATTTAGCTTATCCAGCCGAGCTAAAACTTGAGCCGTACTGTGCACGTCCGGTCAAAACGTCTCTTCAGTTTGCAGAAACTGAATCGATTGTCCTTCCAATGACACGTGGCAGGCTCTCATTGGTTATCCCCAGCTATAACGCCACCCTCGTACTCCAAAAATTTGAACAGTTCCCGCCACTTCGCTTTCTACACAAAACAATCCTTCATCTCCATTGTCCTTCCAACTTCCAAGCTCGCGTTCTCACTGTCGTTGCTATTCCCACCTTCAGTTCTTCCTCTCTACCAGGTAAGCACATGAATCCATTCTTGTTTTCCTTTATTTTCTGTATTCTGTTTCATATGTTTTTGCAAAACACTCTCTATGCTTAGTTTCGTATAGTTTCTGGAAAAAACTTCACAAGAACTTTAGGAACTTCAAGAAATAGTTAGTAGAACACTTGTTTGATCCACAAACATGTCCAACCGAACTAGGAAACTGTTTTTGCCATATGCAGATTTAGGCAGACTAGAACCGTACTAGAACTTTGCATACAACAGAAGTTTCAATAGGTCACCATCTGATTCATATTAGCCGAAATAAAAACGTACCGAACTAGAAATCTTTGGCCCTCGACCGAGCTAAGCCTTGGGGGCTAAGCCAGCTTTCACAGTTCCTATACCGAACTTAGAAAGCTGCCCCTTGAGGATTAACCGAAGTAACAAAAACCACAGGCCGAACCGAGATAACAAGCACCTTGCTACCGACCGTGGTAGATCCCGTAGCGCACTGTGTAGCCGAAGTAGGACTTGCCTTTTCTGCTTTGTTTTTTTGTAGCACGGTCGATGATCTGTGCTTAACACCTTGTTTTTCCACTTTGCAGACTTAGGTTGCCAAGCACTTCCCTGCACTCAGCCGAGCTACTGAGCACACTTTTTTGACCGAGATAATTTATTCTTAACTTATATAATAAATGGGGAAATATAGGTTCCTAGTAGAAACCCCTGGAGGCCTAGCCGAATTCAGAAAAGAATACAACATTCCAGCCGATGTAAATCTTACCTTAGCCGAACAAGACGTTGACCCATGGGACAACGAAGGCTCTGTCCCCTTTACCATCCAATCAATAATAGAAACCGGACTCAGATTCCCAGTCCAACCTTTAATATGCGAATTCCTTAGGCAAACCAGATTATGCCCAACCCAGCTATCCACCAACACTTACCGTATAATAATGGGCATAGACGCGCTAAACCGCCAAACCGGTCTCAACCTCGGTTTAGCCGAAATATTCCATCAATACTCCTTAGGATCCAAAGACGAAGGCTGGTGTTATTATTTAAGAATACGCCGTGGCCGAGAAAAAATAATAAAACATACACCAGACAAAGACCTAAATGACGATGACTTCTTCTGGGTGTCTGGGAACTTCGAAGATCAAAAATCCTAAACTCCTGGTTCAATGGAGCAAAGGGGCCCACACAGAGGTGAAGATGGATAGAGGATTTTGCAGAAGACTCATCTACAGCAGAGGCAATATGTAATAACCCTCATCACTACTTACCGATAAACTACTGATTATGATTGATAACTGAAGTAATCGAAATACTGAACTGACTGACTGAAATCTGAAACTGATTGATTGAGTATATCTGTTTAAATTGCATTCTATCTGTTTGACTGTTTAATTATCTGTTCATGTTTTTATGTTTAAACTGCTAATTGAAGGCCTTATCGGCGGCCAAATCTAAAATTGATTAATGTTCTGCGTTCATTAGAATTTATGTGATTTAATGTTGTATTTATCTGGAATTTGATAGGATTAAATTAGATTAAATGGTGTCAAATTGCACTAATTGGCTTTATTTACATTGGTGCCACTTAGTGGCCCACTACATGGACCATTGTTGAGCCTTATTACACTCTATACAAAACATTCCATTAGCCAAGTCCCTTGTTTTTGCCGACCAAGAGAGAGAGAGGGAGAGAAATTGAGTTCCTCCTTGTGATTTGCTTGGTGAATTAAAGAAATTGAAGTGTAGATTGCAAATTGAGCTTGTGTATCTTACATTGAAGACCTAAGGTAGATCATTGACCTTCTTCATTGTGTATTGGAGTTTATTCTTACATGATTAATGGGTCTGTAGTGATCTAAGGCTTGAATTGGTTCAATAGTGTTGAATTATAGCTTAATTCATGCATGCATGTTTACATCCTTGCATTTGGAAGTTGATTTCATGGAATTTGGTACATGCATGTTCATATTATTGGTATAGTCCATGATTTCATCATGTTTTGGAAAGAATTGGCTCAATTGAGCTAGCATTGGGAGCTTTGAAGTTGTTGAATTCATGCATGTTATACATTCATCATGTTCTTGAAATTTAGTTTTGAAATTGAGCTTGATTGAACTACCCTTGGGCTTTGATTTTACAAATTGAGCTTTGAATCATGTTATTCTATGTATTTACAAGTGTTTTCTAGAAAATTAGCCCAAGAAGATCGAAATTTATGCATTAAAACTGAGTTTTGAGCTTGAGATTCAAATCTGGAATTTCTAGAATTTGGACTCACGCTCGAGCGATGGATTCCACGCTCGAGCGTACCCTCTGGACCATGAAGTCCGCTCGAGCGAGAAAGGTGACACTTGAACGTGAAATTCGTATATCCAGTACTTTGCATAAGCTTGCAGTCCACTCGAGCGAGAAAGTTTACACTCGAGCGAGGACTTGTGTCTCACGCTCGAGCAAGGGTTGAGCGCCCGTTGAGCGTGAATTTTGAGCATCCAGTATTTTCACTGTAGCTTACAGTCCGCTCGAGCGACGGAAGTCACGCTCGAGCGAAGCTCCTTTGTCTGCATGTCTGCTCGAGCGTAGAAAGCCACGCTCGAGCGAGACCCCTGTTTTCTGAAAATTTTGTAAAGTGTTCAAAAGTGCATCTTTGCATCCTCTTTCCATCCTAGGCATTCCTAGGGCATATTTAAGGCATCTTAAAGAGGATATAGATGTAGAACCACACCGAGGCAAATTAGGGATTAAGTTATTATTTTCCCAACTATGTAGCTTAGTGTGTGTTCAATCTGTAACTGTGTAGGGTTGGCTTTCCGAGGACGCGCTCTAGCTTAACTGTAGCCTAGAACTCTGTGAGTAACAATTGTGTAAAGATATGTTCAACTGTGAATATTTCTGACTGTTTAATTGAACTGTTTTCTGAACTGATACTGTTAATTGAATGAATGTATGTCCTATATTCTGAACTGTATTGTGGCATCCTTAGCAACTACTGTCTACTGTTACTATTACAGAGATCTCTGTCGGTTCCCTTGTTGGAACCATTACTGTTTACTGATTGATGGCCATCATTTACTGTTCGGTCTTTTAAGACCTACTGTTTACTGTACTGCTATGCTAATAGATGTACCACATATGATTGTTTGACTGAATGACTGAATTACTGATATACTGATTTAATGAACTGTTTTCATTACTGTAAGGACATTCATTCTTAACCTCTTTACGCATTATGTTATTCACTGGGCTTTACCTCACTGCTCATATATATATGTAGGTGTACAGGCACCAGACCGGAGCTAGGAGCGTGGGGTAGATTTCCCTTTTTATCAAGCCAACCACTGTGCCTCACTGCGAGGTTCCGAGTCTGTCAAGCTATGGCTTAGGGGTGTTTTAATTTCCCTGTCGGTCTCAGTATCTGTTTGTAATCTGTATAAACTGTAGCACCATACTGTACTGTTTAATAAGGATTTGGTCCCTGTTATGACTGATTGTATATAATGTACATACTGTTCCGTACTTTTTGTATATGTATATGTGTGTAAAGTCTTTTTGCATACAGACTGTCGCAGCTCATTAGACATTGTTTATTTACTGTTTTGGCTTCCGCCAGCCCCTGTACTCTATTTTATTGTCTTACTGTTAAGCAGGCCTTCGGTAATCTCGGATTACTGGCCGGTTACGGTGCTAAACCCATAGGGGCGGGTTTGGGTCGTGACACAATATGATGGCAAAAAAAAGACTTTTGCAGAGGCACTAGCAAGTGATGGCTCAACTGAAAGGGAGAAGGTGGTGATCAAGGCCAAGGGGGAAGGTAATGGATGGCGGTATGAAAGCTTAGTTGTGAAAATGAGCAGTTTTCTAGCTTTTAAGGACTTTAGATCAGAGATGTGTATTAGAGGGATGAAGGATGTGGTTGCTAGGGAATGTGGAGGCAGAATAGTGTTGCTAACATTTAGCTCAGTCCAGCATGTGAAGGAAGAGAAGACTCAGTTGGGAGACTAGGGTCAAAAGTGGTGTGACTAAGTTGAAGAATAGGAGGAAGGTCAATTTGTAGAGCAGGAGAGGTGTGTATGATTATATTGTTTTGGCATACCAATTAACCTTTGGAGTGTCATAACCTTTCGCAGTGTAGCTAGTCTTTGGGGTTCGGTGGTTCAATTTGAAGAAGATATAAATAATCCTAGCACCTTTCAGCAAGGCAGAGTTCGAGTGCTTACAAGGTGCATGGAGATGATCAATACGACTGTTTATCTAGAGTGCAGAGGTGAGCTAATTCCGATGAGAGTCTGTGAGGAACGTCCATGGTGTTTATGTCATAGCACCAACACTAGTAGGGGAAAGGATCATGTTCAGCTCCAATCCAATGACAGAGAAGAGGTTGACCAATTGTCTGGTAATGGTGGGTGTAGAAGGAGTACTACGCAAGCTTCTTCAGGAAGGGTGGAGGAAATGGAGGGAGGCTCTGATGGGTTAAGGAGGGTGTTGGAGACAATACCAGTCAGATCAGTGGTGTTGGGTAGGGGAAATGATGGCAAGCATGCATCAGCCGTAGGTGACACACAGAGATGGATGGGGAATGGAAATTTAGGTGCATACTCCAAGGAGGGAAGTTTAATTCAACAAGTCAACGCAAAGAAGGCAATAATGAATGAGATTCAAAATCTTAATGGGGATATAGGCATTTCTAGGCCTATAAAGGACTTGCATGGACCAGAAGGAGACAGAACAAACATTAATCTGGAGGTCTATCTTGAGGGAGTGCAGTTTGGGCCTCAATTTCGTGGATCAAATAATCAAGTGGGCTTGAACTTGGGTGATAGTATGGACCAGTTCAATCTTAGGCCCAATTTGGTCCAATCTATACAAAAGAAATTAGGTAAGAGGATTGATGGCAACAGCAAAGGCAAGGAAGTAGCAGTACACAAAGCCCACAATTCTTGGAAGAAAGGTTCCATTACAAGGAGAGACAGTCGTTTAGCTGGTGGTATTAGCAAACAGAAAGGTGTGGTCGGTGGTTTGGGATTTCCAAGAGGAGCCATTTTCAGAGCTTCAGTAGTAACAGTGGCTTCATCTTTATCATCTTCATCTTAGAGTACTTCGAGGATTAGAAGAAGAAATTTGCTAGAAGAGGCAAAGAAAACTCTGAAGGAAGGAAAAACACTGGTGCTGCAGTTTCATAGTCAAGAAGATGAGGTTGTGAGCAAGTTAATGGAGTTAGAAGAGAAGGATGTGGAAAGAGCAGCAGGTGCAAAAGGGGCAAACAGAAATTAGCTATTTACCAGTAGGGGAAATGGGAGTGTCATGCATGTGTAATTATGAATATTTTATCTTGGAATGTGAGAGGGCTGAGAAAGCCAGAAAAAAGGGGGAGAATAAAAAATCTAGTGAAGGACAAGAAGGTGGATGTTTTGTTACTGCAAGAAACTAAAAGAAATACTTTGGATGAATATTTTGTGAAAACCATTTGGCTTTATGAAGAGATGGATTTTTTGGAGGTGGATTCAGATGGCAGTGCTGGTGGCCTATTGTGCATCTGGAGGCCAGATGTCTTCAAGCTTATAGATTGCTGTCGCAGTACAAATTTCATCCTATTTTCTTTTGACTGTGCTATTGTTAATATCTATGCTCCAAATGAGGTCTTGAGAAGGAGACAGTTATGGGATGCTCTGGTAAGTGTATACCCTTAGTACTCAAATCCATGGTGTGTGGGTGGGGACTTCAATGAGATTAGGTTCATGAGTGAGAGGATAGGGTGCTCAAGAAGAAAGAGAGGGATGAAGGATTTTAATGAGCTTATTGACAGATTGGGATTAACTGATTTGCCTATGCTAGGTAGACAGTTTACTTGGTGCAATGTTCTAGATGGGAAAAGATAGAGTAGGATAGATAGATTTCTGCTGGATTCAAGGTGGTTGGAAAAGTTTTCTTTCAAACAGTGGGGTCTTCCTAGACTCTTATCAGATCACTGCCCAATTTTGTTGAAGGAGGATGAAAGGGACTGGGGTCCTAAACCTTTCAGGTTCTTAAATCCTTGGCTGTCACACCCTACCTTTTTGTCTGAAGTTCAACAAATTTGGGGGACTAGTGAAGTATCAGGATGGGCAGGGTTTAGACTACTGAGTAAGCTAAGAATTCTAAGATCTCACTTAAAGGTGTGGAACAAGGAGGTGTTTGGAAACATTGATTCTCACTTAAAGTTAGCAGAAGAGGAATTGCATGAATGAGATTTGAAGGCAGAAATCAGGCCCTTGACTGATGTGGAGCTTAGTAGTAGAAGAGAAGCTAGAAGTTTGGTGTGGAAACTAAGTAGAAATAAGGAGAGTCTGTAGCATCAAAAGTTCAGAATGCTATGGGCTCGAAATGGTGATAAAAACACTAGATTTTTCTACATCATGGCCAGCAGGAGGCAGAGAAAGAATATGTTAGACTCAGTCAGTGTGAAGGGGGTGAATTTTGAGGACCCTATTCAAATTAAACAACCTGTGGTCAGGCACTTTAGGCATCAGTTTTCAGAGGATTGGGTTATTATGCCAAAGTTATCAGGTCCTTTTGATGTTATTAGCTCTGAGGTTGCAGCTAATCTGGAAGCATTGTTCTCTGAAGATGAGATTTGGGCAGCTATTAAAGAATGTGATGGGAATAAGGCGTCTCAGCTAGATTGCTTCAATCTTGCATGCATACAGAGGTGTTGGTCTGTTATGAAAAATGAAATAATTCAAATGATTCAGGAATTCCATGCAAATGCTAAATTATCAAGTGGGATAAATAGATCTTTCATTGTGCTCATACCTAAGAAGGATAATCCTGCAGGTATAGGCCAATTAGCTTGGTTAGCTCTATTTACAAGATCTTGGCCAAGGTTCTATCCAGAAGAGTGAAGCAGGTGCTTCCAACTGTGATCAGTGAGGTGCAGTCAGCTTTTGTAAGTGGTAGACATTTTTTAGATGGTGTATTGATAGCTAATGAAGTTGTAGATGGGTAGAGTAGAGCTAAGAAGAAAGGTATTATACTGAAGTTGGATTTTGAGAAAGCCTATGACTCCTTAAACTGGGAGTTTTTATTGTCAATGTTGGGTAACTTTGGCTTTGGTGCAAGATGGATTAGGTGGATGAAAACTTGTATTTCAACAACTAAGGTGTCTATACTAGTGAATGGTGCACCCATTGAGGAATTCCAACCGCAGAAGGTGTTAAGGCAAGGGGATCCTTTGGCTCATTTTCTGTTCATTGTGGTAGCTGAAGGCCTCAATCTGTTATTGAAAAGGGCTGTAGAGAAGGGCTTGATCAAAGGTGCTTCAGTAGGCTCTGACCAGTTGGGAATTTCACATCTTCAATTTGTAGATGACACTATTATTTTTTGTGAAGGTGGTAAGGACAAAGTTTTGAATATAAAGAGGGTGTTGAGGTTCTTTGAGGTGATATCTAGATTAAAGATTAATTATCACAAAAGTGTTGTGTATGGGGTGGGCTACCAGGATGATCAATCCAAAGAGTTTGCTAAGATCCTGAACTATGTGTCTAAGAAGCTGCCTTTTATTTTCTTAGGCTTGCCTTTAGGTTCCAATCCCAGAAGAAAGAGCACTTGGTCCCCAGTTGTGGCTAAATTTCAAAAGAAGCTCTCATCTTGGAAGAGAAAGTTATTATCTTTTGCTAGAAGATTAACTCTGATTAAATCAGCCCTATCCAATTTGCCAATCTATTTTCTTTCTATTTTCAAAATGCCTAAAGGGGTCGTTAAGACTATCTCTAAATTGCAGGCC
Organism: Camellia granthamiana; assembly: GCA_036172215.1. Taxonomy (NCBI): domain Eukaryota; kingdom Viridiplantae; phylum Streptophyta; class Magnoliopsida; order Ericales; family Theaceae; genus Camellia; species Camellia granthamiana. Next base: position 28,435 of record JAXFYN010000042.1, read on the forward strand.
AATTTTTTTTTTTTTTTTTTTTTTTTTTTTTTGGGGGGGGGGGGGGGACTGCAACTAATAAGAAAGTGCACCTGGTTAAATGGAAAGAGTTCATCAAGAGAAAGTGTCAAGGAGGCTTGGGAGTGAGGGACCTAGGAGAGGTTAATGAGTGTCTGTTTTTGAAGTGGTAGTGGAGGTATGGTAGGGATGTCAAGGCTCTGTGGAAATCTGTGGTGTGCTCTGGGTATGGGAGAATTGGTGTGGGATGGAGTCCCTCAGTAAATCAATCAGGTGGAACTTCAATTGTGTGGAAGGATATCTCACAGCTTTTTGTGGTCAATCAGCAGCTAGGTGATTTTGTTGCTGATCAAGTAAAAATCATAATTGGCAATAGGAGGAGAATTCATTTTTGGTATGATGCATGGCTGGGTAACAGAGTCTTGAAAGCTGAATTTCCCAGATTATTTAGTTTATCGACAGAGAAGGAGGAGTCTTTGTAGCAAATAAGTGCAAAGAAGAGTATCTCAGGGGGGTGGCAGCTTCAGTTTAGAAGGAATTTACTAGCTTGGGAAGAGGAGGAGGTGTAGAGGTTGTTAGAGATGTTGGTTTTATCCCCTCCTCTAAGATTTGAAATTGAGGATTCCTGCTCCTGATCAGCAGAGAATTCAAGGCAATTTACAGTTGCATCTGTGTGGAGGTGGAGGGTTGCAGCTAGGGGTCTTGGTCTAGTAGTCTCAGCAGGGGTGTAGGTAAGCTTTGCTCCTCCAAAAATGCAGTTTTTTTGTTGGTTGGCTTGGCGTGGTAGGGTTAAAACCTCTTCCTTCCTACAAAGAATAGGGGCTATTGATATGAATGCTAATATTCTGTGTTTTCTATCACTCTGAGGTGGAATCTGTTGATCATGTTCTTTTGTTTTGTCCTCTAGTGTGGCAGTGCTGGTCTATCATGGTTGATTGGTGGGATTAGGTTTGGGCCATACCAGGATCAGTAGCAGATTTGTTGCACTGGTGGGCTGGAGGTAGGTTCAAGGATTGGTTACTCAAAGTGTGGCAGATAGTCCCTGTTGTTGTTTTACGGTCTGTCTGGAAGTTGAGGAATGAATGCTTGTTTAAGGGTGCTCATCCTAACATTCAAGAATTGTGTGAGAAAATTAAGATGCAGATAGCCTTGTGGATCAAATGGCATTTGGTGGTGAATTATTCAGTCCATGATATTGTGTCCAATCTTCATCAGATCAGGTCGGCTCTTTGAGGCTCCAGATTTGCAGAGTTGCTATGTTTGGTATATGCTTGTTAGGAAATTGGTTTTGGCATGAAGTATGTTTCTGTTTGGTCTGCTGTCTGCAGTTACTATTGCTGATTCACAGGCCTTCAATCGATTGCTAATGTTTGGATTGTTGTTGCTTTATTGCTGTTGGAGCTGGTGGTGACCTATGTTAGTTGTTTGTTTCATGACTTACGTCTTGCTGCTGTTTGCTCTGTTGTTCAGTTTTTTTGGAGTTTGGGTGTTGATTGGCTTCTCGCCAATCTTGGGTTAAGTGCATGAAGCTTAGTACCCCCCCTGATTTGTTGATGTATTGTTGATTGTATATTGCTTTATCATCAATATATCTTTATTTTGTTGATCAAAAAAAAAAAAAAAAATCACAAAAACATGACAATCTTCATTATCTTCATCTAAACCTTACCAATCCTAAACCTAAACCTAACCCTAACCCTAACTCAAACCAGTCACACCCACGCTCATCCCCAGCGCATCCATCTACTCTATCTCCCTTCCAAAGTTCCACAACAGTCCCATCTTCTTTTGCCAATTATTGTCGTCGCCTTTTAATTTCTCGACCACTGCCTCCACTTGCTTAACATCAAGCACTTTGACCTGAAAAATTAGTGTTAGGTCCCTACTTCTTGTTAATTCCGCGAACAAACTTGTCGCACTGAGTTGTAAATTTGGCAATGTTTTTGGCTCAACTGCTCGAGCAACAAAAGCATTGCTTGAGCGAAGATGTAAGCCTCTCAAAAGTTGGACTTGTTTGAAAAAATGCTGGGAGTTGAATTTTCATGCATGAGCGAACTTTCCATCGCTCGAGCAAAGTCACTTTGGTAACAACATGTGTTTAAGTCACACCACTTAAGGGACCATTCCATGGCTCGAGCGATGATCGCAAATCTGCCTGCCATAAAGCTAAGATCAAGCTACAATTCTAAGGCACGACTTCCAGATCTTCTTCTTGGATATTAGGGTTTTCTTCTGGGGCTACTTTATTGGTTTGCTTTGATAATTGTTTGAGTTTACCTCATGATTTAAGTGGTTCACATCAAAGGGTTTGGTTTTGATCATTCAATATAAAAGAGTTCTTTTTCGGTGGATTTCGAGGATTCGAGTGTGAAGTCTTTGAAGGAGTTCGAAGCTGCTTGGGGTTGTGGATTCGACATGGGTGTTGTGGAGTCAACATCAAGTTGATCAATTCCGAGACGAAGGGATTGGTGAAAGAAGAACAAATTGTTGAAGTCAATTTTACAGAGTTTGGATAAATTGATTGGTAAATTTGTATTTTTTCATTCTTCATAGTGGATTGATTTGTGGCGTTTCACCTGTGGTTTTTTTTTTTTATTACAATTGAAGGTGCTCCAATTGTGGTTTTTTCCATGTAAAAAATCATTTGTATCGATTTATTAATTATGGAACAACAATCTAAATCACTTTCATATGCGCTAGATGATTTAGATTGTTAGTTTTTATTGTTTGGGTTTTGTTGCAATAAAATCTATTACGAATCACGAATCACTTAGGTTTGTCAATTGGTATCAGAGCGGGTCACTCTTTGTTTTTTAATAAAACTATGTAAGTGTGATTTTGTATGATTCGTGTCATGGATTCAACTTACAAAGGTAACTCGACCGATATACCTCATTTACTTGATAGGACAAACTATTCTTATTGGAAAGCTCGTATGAGGGAATTTTTAAAATCGATTGATAAGAAAGTTTGGCACTTTGTTATCTATGGGTAGAGTGAACCTGTTGTTACCATCGATGGTATTGATATCCCCAAACCTATTGATAAATGGGACGCAATTGATTATCAAAACTCGAGTTGGAACAGTAAAGCACTCAATTATCTCTTTTGCTCCGTCGCACCTGAAGAGTTCCATCACATTTCTACGTGTAAGGTACCAAAAGAGGCTTGGGACATTCTTGAAACTATTCACGTGGGTACTATTGCTGTTAAAAGATCTAACCTTCAACGTCTCACCTTTTCTTTTGAAACTCTTTTTATGCGAGATGATGAGATGTTTGATGATTTTTATGTCAAACTTAGTGACATCGTGAATTTATGTTTCACACAGTGAAAAAATTTATGAATCTAAAGTTATTGGTAAAATTTTGAGATCCTTACCGGATAGGTTCCAATCAAAAGTGACAACTAGAGAGGAGGCTCAGGATCTTGAGAACCTACAGACTTATGAAGCCCATCAGATTTCTAAGAAAAAACAAAAAGATAGTGTGGCATTTACTAGTGCTCATGAGACTGCTTGAACCCTGAGGTAGAAATTGATCTAGAGTTTGAAATGATGGCTATGTTTACCAAGTAATTTAAAAAAAAAAATTAACGAAAAAGAAGCCTAGTTTCAAGGGCTCTAGTTCTAAGGATAAGGGTAATGAAAAATTCAAAACTGTTCCTCCCAAAGTTGTTCCGAAAATTGAGAAAAAGAGTTTGAGAGGACAATGAGTCAAGTGCTATGAATGCCAAGGGTTTAGGCATATAGCACTCGATTGTCGTTCCAAAAAGAACTGGAAGAAAGTGTACACAGTGACTTGAGATGATGAAAGTGGGTCAGAGCAGGAAGCAGAAGGAACCGAATTTGATGAAGATGGAGACAATACTTACATGGTATTCTACTCCTACTCAACTCAACCAATACCAAAGCTGATTGAGTTTGCTTATGGTCCTAGTGTGCATCGTGCTCCTACTTTTGATGGAAGCAATATTATCTGTATTGGAAGTGTAGAATGAAAGTCTATCTCAGAGCTTGGGATCCTGAAGGTTGGCGCACAATCGAGGAGAATGTTAAAGCACCATTTGTGATCGATCAAGTCACCAATCAAAAGATTGCCAAGTCGACAAAGGAATGGAATGATATTGAAAAAGCTGATATGGAGAGCAGTGAAAGAGTTCTAAACACTATCCGTGAAGCAATTTCTGAAGAACAACAACAACAACTTGTTCACTACAAGTATGCCAAAGAAGCATGGGAGGTGCTTATGCAATTTCATGAAAGAGGAGAGTCATCTTCATAACCATCCAGCAATCTTCATGCCTTAGTTGCTCTGTTGGATGCGCTCGAGGAGAAAGAGAAACAAAAAGAAGATGATAAAACTTCAGAAAACAATGATGAGATTGATGGTGACGAACTTCAACAAGCCTATGAAAAGCTATATAGTGAATCTCTAAACCTATCCAAGATTAATGACAAACTTACTATCAAACTCAAAGCATGTGAAAGTGAGAATGCCAAGCTAAAGAAAGAGATTTCAACAGCTAGAAAGAATGTCATTAAGATCTCAAGTGATATACAAGATCTCTGTGCTAAGCTTCTGACTTGTGAGACCAAAAAAAATGAACTTCTCAAAATCTATGCCACATATAAAGAAAAGATTGAATCCCTTGAGTTGACATAAGTTGCCTTGGAAGAGCTAGTAAGTCAGAAAGAGAAAGACATAAAAAATGCTAGAGACACAATTGACATGTGGAATAGAGGGTCAAAATCACTGGAAGACATCATCGGATCATAACAGATAAGTTGTGACAAAAGTGGGATAGGCTATGGTGATACAACACTGCAAAAGGGAAAGGCCTCTACATCCTATGACATCAAGACTCAAGCAAAAGGAAAGCTGAAGATTCAACAGGATGATAAATCTCTCCATCAACCTAAAGGGGGTATGATCAATAAAAGGGAGGTAAAACATATTTTTGTTTGTCATTATTGTGGTAGGTATGCTCACATTCGCCCTTATTATTATGAGTTGTTTGGTAAGGTGTCTTAAAAATAAAATGTAGAAATTCTAATACTTCATAGGTTAGGAGACAACCTTACATGTCTAGGTGGAATACCAAGATACATAATGGCATTCACAACGCTAAGACCTTTACCAAGACTGCCAGTCCCGCTTCTGTGAAGACAAAAAAGATATGGGTGAGAAAGCGTAACCTTACTTGTTTTGTTGTTCACATTGCACTGAAAGCACGTGACTCTCACATGTGGTATCTTGAGAGTGGGTGCTGTTGTCACATATCAGGTGACAAATTCTACTTCACTTCTCTTGAGAAATATAAAAGAGGAATTGTTACTTTTGGAGATGGTGGCACTTCTAGAGTCATTGGTAAGGGCTCTATAAGTGTGGCCAGTCATCTTAAGCTTGAAAATGTTTTACTTGTTGATGGCCTTAAAGCTAATCTTTTGAGCATCAGTCAAATGTGTGACTCTCATCATGAAGTATTATTTTCACAAAATAAATGTAAAATTTTGGATAAAAAGGGAAATACTGTCATGCATGGGGTTCGTAAATTTGATAACTGCTATAGGATTGTTACCACAAATGATCTCACTTATCACTCGGCCATCATAAGTAATCTTGACTTGTCGCATCAAAGATTAGGTCACATGAATTTCAAAGATGTAACTAAGATAGCCAACAAAGAGATTGTGAGAGTGCCCAAAATGGGTAAGAATGTAAACCATGTGAGTCGGCCATGTCAATTAGGAAAGCAAACTCGTGCCTCTCATAAAAAGGTGAATAACTTAATAACGAAGCGTCCTCTTGAATTTGTTCATATGGATCTTGTGGGACCCATTCGTATTGACAGCATTGGAGGTAAAAGATATATATTTTTGACCGTTGATGATTATACTCGATTTTCTGGGATTTTTAAGAGAAAAATATGATAATATTGATACTTTCAAGTCCTTAGTCCTTAAAAGTCTAAATGAATAGGGTGCTACCATTGGGCTTATCATAAGAATCTGAACTGATCATGGTCGTGAATTTGAAAATAGTTCGTTGTCAGATTTTTGTGATATGCATGGAATTAAACATGAATTTTTTGCACTCATTACTCCATAGCAAAATAGAGTGGTTGAGAGGAAAAACAGGGTAGTTCAAGAGATGGCTAGGGTCATGCTCCTTAGCAAAAAATTTCCTTCCAAGTTTTAGGCTGAAGCCTTAAATACCGTTGTTTATGTTGTGAATCGTGTGTATTTAAGGCCTGACACTTTACAAACTCTATATGAATTGTGAAAAGGGTTGAAACCTAATGTAAAATACTTCAAAACTTTTAGGAATAAATGTTACATCTTCAAAGATAGAGAGCCTTTGGGCAAATTCGACTCCCGAAGTGATGAAGGTATTTTTCAAGGGTATTCAACTACTAGTAGAGCTTTTCGTGTCTATAACCTACGTACTTTATTTTTAATGGAATCGACCAATGTAGTTGTAGATGACATAGGTTTCTCTATTGCATCTTTACATGAGTAAGAAAATGGTGATTCTAGAATTCTGGATACCGAACCACAACATCAAGGAGAAGCAGAAGACCAAGCTCAAGAAGGCGAACCAGCACCAACTCTTGTGGAAAGTCCTAGGTCAAAGAGTGTACAAAGAGACACCACTACCAATGCTCAAGTCACTACTAGTCTTGTTCAGAAGCCATCAGCAAGGGTGTAGCTGAATCATCTAATACAACAGGTGATTGGGAGTGTCTCAGACCAAATGAAAACCTAAAAATAAATTCGGGAGAAGGTATCTTCTATATGCTATGTTTCGTTAATTGAACCTAAGAATGTGTAAGAGGCCTTACTAGAAAATAGTTGGGTCAATGTTATACATGAAGAATTAGGTCAATTTGAACGTAACAAAGTTTGGACTCTTGTTCCCAGACCTAGAGATATGAATGTGATAGGTACCATGTGGATATTTAAAAGTAAGTCTGATGAGAATGGTACAGTGGTTAGGAACAAAGCTAGGTTGGTTGCTCAAGGCTATACTCAAGTAGAGGGTGTTAATTATGATGAGACATTTGCCCCTGTTGCGCGTCTCGAATCTATTTGTATTTTACTTGGATTCGCAAACTTCCTAGGATTCAAATTTTTTCAAATGGATGTGAAAAGTGCTTTTCTGAATGGGTAGTTGAAATAAGAGGCATATATTGAGAGGACTCAAAATTTCCAAACCATGTCTACAAGTTAGACAAGGCTTTATATGGGTTGAAACAAGCTCCTCGGGCTTGGTATGATAGACTTACTACCTTCATTCTTGACAATGATTTTCAAAGAGGTAGTGTGGACAGGACTTTATTTGTGAAACATACCAAGTCTCATATACTTGTTGGTCAAATTTATGTTGATGATATTGTGTTTGGATCCATATGTGAATCTCTTGTAAATATTTTTTCGATTGCATGACACATGAGTCTGAAATGAGCATGATGGGAGAATTGTCTTTCTTTTTAGGGCTTCAAATTAAACAGTCATCATTGGGTATGTTTGTTTCTCAGACCAAGGATGCAAAAAATCTTGTATCCAAGCTCGGTCTTTCTCAGACCAAGTATGCCAAAAATCTTCCTAGTATGCCAAAAATCTTGTATCCAAGAAAGGAGTCGCAGAGTAATAGCATAGAGCAGACTCAGTTTGAGCATCCTTTCTCCTCCGCTCAGTCTTTCTGTTTTGTCTCTCTCAAGCAGTGATTAAGAAGAAGACGAAAGAGAGTGATTAAGAAGAAGATGAAAGAGAAGAAAAAGACAAAGAGGAAGAGAGAGCCGAGGCAATCGTTGAAAACAATCGAGGAGGGTCTAGCTTTTGTCGGCCGACTGACACAAATGTCGAAGTCGCGTGTCAGGCGTGGCATTCGAAAGAAAGAGAGACATGTATATATATATGTATATCTTTGTATGTATATATATCTACTTGTATGCAGAGAACGAGGAAGGAGAAGAAGACAAGGGGGTGAAGGTGCCGAGGTGATCATTGATAACTCAGGGTAGTTCGCTGTCGGTCGGCTGACGGAAAAGTCGAAGCCGCGTGTCAGCCGCGGCATTCAAAGGAAGAGAGAGACAAAAACAGGAGAGGTAGAAGAGTTGCATGCATATGTGTATATGTTTTGTATTATATATATATTTGTTTGAATATTTTGTCACAAGAGTGGCTTGGTTAGGTGGTCTGGTTCGACGGTTAAGGATTGAGAGGTTAAGCCTGAGGTTAGAGGTTCGAACCCCCATAACAGAGAGTGTTTCTTTTTTGTGTTTTGGTTTTATGTGTACATGTATTGTATACCTGTGTATTATATATATATATATTTGTTTGAATATTTTGTCACAAGAATGGCTTGGTTAGGCGGTCTAGTTCGACGGTTAAAGACTGGGAGGCTTAGCTTGAGATTGGGGGTTTGAACCCCTGTATCAACGTATTTGTGTTTCCCCCCCCCTCCTTATTTTTGTGTGTTTTGCATACGTTGACATCAGAAAACAAAATATTCCTTATCAGTAATAGAATATTCCCCGAATGTGTATATGTATACTGTATGTACATATCTGTATGTCTTTTGTCTGTATATGAATATGTGTATATTGTATATGTCTGTGTATGTGTTTTTGTGCATATATATATATATGTATGTGTGTGTGTGTGTGTGTGTGTGTGTGTGTGTGTGTGTCTCCGTATATGTGTATAGCTTGCCTCTGTGTGTGTGTGCTTGTATACATATTTGTATTATAGATATGGTGTGTATATGTATACGATATTTATACAAAAAAAAAAAAAAAAAAAAAAAAAAACATTCTACTATACCTTCTTCTACTCGCGTGAGAAGCGTTTGGACTTTGAATTTACCTCTGCTCTTTTCACGTTAAACGTGTTAGGATGCAACATTTATCTGGTTAAAACCTTTCCCCTCTCCGTATGAGATACGATTAGGTACGCCTGTTGGTTACACCACCTTTGCTCATTCCACATGAAATGTGTTAGGATTAGATATTTGCTTGGTTAAAACCTTCCCCCCTCTCCGTATGAGATACAGTTAGATATGCCTGTTGGTTACACCACTTTTGCTTCTTCCACATGAAACGTGTTAGGATTAGATGTTTACCTGGTTAAAACCTTCCTCCTCTACGTATGAGATATGGTTAGGTACGCTTGTTGGTTACACCACCTTTGCTCGTTTCACGTAAAACATGTTAGGATTTGATATTTACCTGGTTAAAACCTTCCCCCTTTCTATATGAGATACGGTTAGGTATGCCTTTTGGTTACACCACATTTTCATATTTCACGTGAAACGCGTTAGAACTTGATGATTACTTGGTTAAAACCTTCCCCTTTTCCGTATGAGATATGGTTAGATACGCCTATTGGTTACACCACCTTCACCTTTCACGTGAAACGTGTTAGGATTTGTGTTTACTTGGTTAAAACCTTCCTCCTTTCTGTATGAGATACGGTTAGGTATGCTTGTTGGTTACACCACCTTTGCTCCTTTCACGTAAAACTTGTTAGGATTTGATGTTTACCTGGTTAAAACCTTCCCCCTCTCCGTATGAGATATGGTTAGGTACGCATGTTAGTTACATCACCTTTGCTCCTTTCACGTGAAACATGTTAGGATTTGTGTTTACCTGGTTAAAACCTTCCCCCTTTCTGTATGAGATACAGTTAGGTATGCCTGTTGGTTACACCACCTTCATTCCTTTCACGTGAAATGTGTTAGGATTTGTTGTTTACTCGGTTAAAACATTCCCATTCTCCTTATGAGATACGATTAGGTATGCTTGTTGGTTACACCACCTTTGCTCCTTTCACGTGAAACGTGTTAGGATGTGATGTTTACCGGTTTAAAACCTTCCCCCTCTCCGTATGAAATACGATGAGATATGCCTGTTGGTTACACCATCTTTGCTCCTTTCACGTGAAACGTATTAGGATGTGACGTTTACTCAATTCAAACCTTCCCCCTTTCGTATGAGATACGGTTAGGTTCGCCTGTTGGTTATACCACCTTTGCTTCTTTCACATGAAACCTGTTAGGATTTGATGTTTACCTAGTTAAAACTTCCTCATCTCCGTATGAGATACGGGGAGGTATGCCGGTTAGTTATACCACCTTTGCTCCTTTCATGTGAAACATGTTAGGATGTGACGTTTATCGCCTTAAAATCTCTCACATTTCGTATGAAATACGGTTAGGAACGTCTGTTAGTTATACCACCTTTTCTCCTCTCGCCTAGGATGCGTTTGGATTTGTTCACAATTTCTCCTTTCGCGTGAGACGCGTTTGGATTAGTTCACTATTTCCCCTATCATGTGAAACACATTTGGATTTCGAGTTCACCTTTTCTCCTCTCGTGTGAGACACCTTTGGATTTGTTCACACCATCCTTCCTCCTTTTGCGCGAGACGCGTTCGGTTGTTGCTTCACTCGGCTAAAAACATCAGGTGCACCTGATGTTCATACCATCTTTCCTCCTTTTGCATAAGACGCGTTAGGTTGCTGATTTACTCAGTTAAAAACATCAGGTGTGCCTGGTGTTCACACCATATTTCCTTCTTTTGCATGAGATGCGTTAGGTTGTTGATTTACTCGGTTAAAAACATCAGGTGCGCCTAATGTTCACACGATCTTTCCTCCTTTTGCGTGAAAAGCGTTAGGTTGTTGATTTACTTGGTTAAAAACTTCAGGTGCGCCTGGTGTTCACACTATTTTTCCTCATTTCGTGTGAGACGCATTAGGTTGTTGATTTACTCGATTAAAAACTTCAGGTGCGACTGGTGTTCACACAATCTTTCCACCTTTCCTCCTATTCTGCAGCCGGTGGGACAAATTGGAGACTATGGTCGCCGTCTCCACACAGGACTTCAAGGTAAAGTGGTTGTCCTCAATGTCAGATTGTGCTGTCATTATTTGCTCAATTGATAGCACATGAAAATTAAGAACAGGGGAAAAGACACTTTGTCGAGGCTCTGAGGAGCTAGTAGTCTCGATTGGGATTCATTAAAGTTTGGGAAGAGAGAAAGAGTACGGTGAGAAAATGCCATGTTAGAAGAGAGTAATGCCAAGAAGAGAGAAATGACAGAGTAAATAGTAGGGGAAGTTTTGCAGCTTTCGGCTCTGTTCTCTCGTAGACCTCTGAATACGAAGAGGCTGGAAGGGAAAAAGAGGCCAAAGATGAGCAGATTACTGAGGCAATCTTTGACAAACAAGGGCCCATCCAACTGCTGTCGGTCAGGCGCATCGCGATTGTTGAAATCGTATGCCAGACGCGACATTCGACGAAAACAAAAGAGAGAGAGAGAGAGAGAGAGAGAGATCTGTATATTTGTGTATATATATAATTTGTATATATTTTCATATATTTGTATATATGTATATATCGTATTTGTATATATTTTGTATATGTATGTATGTATGTATGTATGTATATAATATGTATGTATTCGTATGTGTGTATTTGTCTATCTGCATATACCATATATGTATGTCTGTGTCCATATGTTCCATTTATGTATATGTAGTAGTCGTATATATAGTTTGGATGTATATATTTTGTCTGTGTGTATATACGTTGTACATATTTTGTATATTATTTGTATCCATATATGTATATACAGTATGTATAGAAAATTTTGAAAAAAAATAAAATATAAAAAAAAGAGGAGAAAATTTAGAAAAAAAAAAAAAAAGAGATAAGAAAATTTTGAAAACCAAAAAAAAATTCATCCATAATTTTGTAGTTAATCATGTCATTTTGTGCATGCATCATTCATCATTGCATTTTGTATCTCTCATATTGCCCCTTTGTTTGCATTCACTATCACACTTACACTATCAATTACATTTATCATGCATGGCTGCAATCCACACATCATTTCAAACTTTTTAGTTATAACTGTTATCCTTTGTTCGGTTGACAAACATTTCATATTTTGTATTGTGATACGGTCTAGGTCTCGCTTGTTGGTTAAGACCTTGTTATCCTTTGCTTGGTTGACAACCAACCCCTATTTCGTATTACGATACGGTTCAGGTCTTGCTTGTTGGTTAAGACCACATTATCCTGTACTCGATTAAAAACCACCCCCTATTTCATATTGTGGTACGGTCTAGGTCTCACTTGTTGGTTAAGACCCCATTATCCTTTACCCGATTGAAAACCATCACTTATTTCGTATTGTGGTACAGTCTAGGTCTCGCTTGTTAGTTAAGACCCCGTTATCCTTTGCTTGGTTAACAACCTCCCCTATTTTGTATTGCGATACGGTATAGGTCTCACTTGTTAGTTAAGACTCCGTTATCATGTACCCGGTTGAAAACCATCCCTTATTTCGTATTACAGTACGGTCTAGGTCTCGCTTGTTGGTTAAGACCCCGTTATCCTGTACCCGGTTGAAAACCACCTTCTATTTCGTATTGTGGTACAATCTAGGTCTCGCTTGTTGGTTAAGACCCATCCCATTTTCCATCTCTTACCTGGTTGAAATTAATCCCTTATTTCGTATTAAGGTACGATCTAGGTCTCACTGTCTGATTAAAACCCTTTTCTCACCTCCAGTGTGGGTGTGTTTGAATTATACCCATTTGTTTTCCTCAGTTGCATGAGGCTTGCCTCACCATATGTTACATTTTGCATTCCATAAATCAAAAAAAGAAGAAAAAGAAAAAAGAAAAAAAAATTGACTTTCACTTGCATTAGCATATCATTTGCATGGTTACATTGTTGCATCACTTGGCTACAATTTATTCACACCACCATTTGATAACAACATTTTTCAAACAGTTTATGTTGGCCCCCTCTTTTTGGGTAGTAAAAGCCACTCTTTTGTACTGGCCCCTTTTTTGGGATGACAAAATTATCCTTTTCTTGGGTTGGCAATCCAAACCATTATTGGTTAATACCTCCCTTTTCTTGAGTTGCTGGTTAAGACTATCCCTCAGTTAGTACCTTACTTGTTTTGGGACCATTCATCAGTTACATTTCGTTCTCTTAAATAGATGTGTTTGGGTTGTATCCCTTGTTATGCTTCAATGTTACCTGTTGCATTGCAATGTAAATTAGAAAATTTCAAAAAACAACTGCCCGTGTGAAGCGTGTAAATCCAGCTGTTAATTGTATTCTAATTGCATATCGTTTGCATTCTGTCCCTAAACTACACTGGTTTGATTTCTTGCAAAGGGATACGTAGGCAACCTTCGAGCTCAACCAACCTGCATTGCATTTTGTTTGTTTGTCCAAGTCTTGCGGCCTTGTCAAATGGGTCATCTTCGAGCTTTGACATTCACTCATGTCATGAAATGACTTCGAGCTCTCTCAATGAAGAGCAACTGTAGACACCCCATTTTGATCGGTCCTAAGACTTGGACGTTTTTTTTCGAACACCGGATGATGAAAATTAGAATGCGCTATTTTATGAATTTCTTAGCAGAAAAGTCAAGTTTAAACTTTAATTTCAACCTTACACCCGTTTTGGCCAAATTATTTTAGACTTATTCAAAAATATTTTTTTGAATTTCTTCTTTTTTGAAAAACTTAACAATTTTGAAAAATTAGCTCTCATACCACATGGAAAGCCATGTGTTTTTGGAGATACCACATGGCAGGCCATGTGTTTTGGGTGTTTTGAAAGTCGATAAATACAACCTCATTTTGTTAAAGAATGAGAAGAAAAAAAAGAGAGAAAATTTTGGAAAAAATTGTGTTTTACAAAGTCTTGAGAAAATAAAATTTTGGAAAATAATTTTTGTTTCAACAAATCTTAAACCTTTCTATCCATTGATATATACCATCTAAAAATTCTATTAAAACTTAAACTTACAGCTTCTTGCTGAGAGCTAAAAGCATACTCCATAACCGGGAGGGTGTTAGGAAGAAAGTTTGGTAATAAGAAAATTCATCTTTTCCTCCAAAGGTGAGTTTTTCGCACTTAGCTCATTTATTTTCTTTTTTATTTCTCTTGTCTTTAAATATATAATACAACATCATAGAAATGGTTAGCTGATTTATCTGATATAATTTCTTTATTTTCTTGCCTTTTTTTTTTATTGTTTTAAATATGTAGTCTTTTGTATTTTAATAATAATCACTACAACAAAACTGAGTTTTTACAACTCCACATTAATGGCATACAGTAAATGCAAGCCGTGGTTTCTCACTTTTACGACTTGTTTTTTTTGCATGTCGTAAATAATTTCCCAACCACAGCGTGTCTATTGCGTAGGTCGTAAATGCTAATAATGATGATTTTTTTATGGCTTACAATGTTAGCCGTAAATAATAAAACTTTCTATGACGTGCATATAGCATGCCGTTAATACATTAACTATATACGACACACGTATACCAGCCGTTAAAAATATTGAACATTTCACGGCGCACAAAAAGCTAGCCGTTAAAAATATTTCACTTTTTACGGCACAAAAAAGTGAAATATGCTAGCCGTTAAAAATACATTAACTTTCCATGACACACATATGCTAGCCGTTAAAAATATTTTATTTTTCACGACATGCAATTTTTGTCGTGAATAGTATGACCAAAATAAAAATAGGCGCCAAAGTAAAAATTTGAGCGCCAATTACCAAAAAAAAATATATTAAAATTTTGAGCTTTTACAAAATAACTCTTTTGCCTTCTAATTCGTCCAAGCAGAAAGGGAACATAGGGTTTCAATCTCTCTCTCTCTCTCTCTCTCTCTCTCTCTCTCTCTGATGATGATGAAGGCCGAATGAATTGTTGAGGGTTACTAGGCTCATCTCATCTCCTCTTCGGCTGTGAATCTGAAATCAAATGAAGGTTTCAATCTCTCTCTGGACACCCCTTCTTTTTCTAGGTCTTCATCTTCATCTTGAACAGAACCAAAAAATCCATATCTCTCTCACTCTCTATTCTTCTTGAGCAGAACCAAAAAACGCTACCTAGAAAAGCCCACTCTTTGTTCCCTTACATCCCTTACAACCCTTCGGATTTCAATTTACAACTCGCAAGGGGTAAGATTTGTATTCGGTCGCTGTTGTACCAACACTACTTCTTTTGAACTCACAAGGTAATTTAGAGTCGCTATCGTTGATTATGTTGTTTCTTCCTCCTTCGAACTCGGCTGATGGCTGTTTTTGTTTTTTGCTGTGTTGGGTTAGCATTCTTCTTTGTACCATAGTTTTCCCCTAATATAATTGATTGATTTTGTGATCCCTCCCTGTTTTGTACGAGTTAGTTTGTGAAATTTCTGACAGCTCACCGATTCTCCATTCTCAATCACCGCATAGCTCGTCATCCAATCATAATCTCTCATCTCCTCCTCTCTCTCTCTCTCTCTCTCTACTAATTCCTCTCTCCATTTTCCTTCTCTCTTCTGAACCCATTTCCTCATATGGGTTTTTACTTTTTTTGGCCTTTCTCAAAGTTTTGTTTCACTATATCAATCTTTTTGTTCTGAGTTATTCATTCTAGGGATTTAACAGTTTCGAATCTATTCGAAACTTGAAATCTTCACCTGGTTATTCTTTATTTAGCTATTTTCTATAATTTCTTTTTCTGGGTACCACCAAATTCACTCACTTTCCAATTGGTTTTGAGTTTCCAATCATTATTTTAAAAAAGAAAAAAAAATTAAAGTTAGAATTAGGTTATGTTATGATCTTGTGGAAACAGAGATTAATGGTTAACAGTTACAACACAATTGAATCATTTCAAGGTCTCATAGTTTTTGACCAATTTTTATTGTTGATAAAAAAAAATTATCTCAGCCCTTGTGTTCATGGTCATTTTGGAGCTTCTCGAAATTAATTCATTTTATTGTTAGACAAGTGTTTGGCTTGGAGAATTGAAGTAGGTTAGGATTGGCCAAACATAGATGCATCAGGGGCATTGGTGTTTTATGGGGCTTTCTCATTTGTTTACAATATGAGGAGGGTTAAGTTAAAGATAAAGAGATCAGAGAGCACTAGCAATCGACAAGTGACCTATTCGAAAAGAAGGAATGGAATCTTGAAGAAAGCTAAAGAATTATCCATATTATGTGACATTGACATTGTCCTTCTCATGTTTTCTCTAATTGGAAAGGCAACATTATTCCGCGGAGAGCGCATGTATTTTCAAGTCTCCAATTATGCCTATATAAAAATGTTTGTGAAATTTGATGGATGGAATGACAAATTAAACAAAATTCACTAGGATTTATGTGCACCATTTATCATTTCTTGAAATCATGTGTTTTTTTTTTTGTCCAGCAACATTGAAGAGGTTATTACAAAATTCGCTCAATTGACACCAAAATTCGCAGCTGGGGTTCTTCTCTCTTTTTGCCCTGTAAATTGCAATTTTTGTGCCCTAATTGATTTTTCCTTACCAAATGCGTTTTTGTTCTTTCCAGGTTTCTATTTTAGTGTTAATTCCTCTATTAGTTTCATCCAATTAGATCTGTCAATTAAGCCCTGGATTGAAAATCTCAAAATATTTCAGAAAGGAAATGACATTTTAAAAACTACATTTTTTCACTTCAATTAATGAAACTAATAAAAGTCACAATCTATTGAATATGGCTTCTACTAAATGCTAATAGCGAGAGCTTAAACTATTTTCTCCTTTTCATTTTCCCTGCAGAGCAGATTGAGTGGTTTTATGGGTTTGTATTGCAATCTAAATATTTGCTTGTCTGGTGTTCGACTAGACTGTGCACTACTATTTTGTGCCTTTATGGTTGAACGGTAGTACTTTAAATCTTTCGGGTTTCTATTTTTATGGCTATGTGCACAAACAAACAAGGAGCTTTGATGAAGCCATGCTTATTGGATGTAGAGTTTCTGTTTCTACGAGGTATTTATACTAGCAAAATGATTTAAACAATTTACCTGTCAACAATGTATTTGCTTCTATGAGGGCAGTTAATTATACTTGAATCTTCATTTGTTTATGCAGGTGTACAGTACCATACACTATCTTTTAGTTATTGTATATCCATGAGGAATCTTCTGTTGTGCGGCTGTCTTGTTTTATTTAGAACTTGTCTACAACAAATCATAATGTGTATTCTATTATTTCCTAGGCATGAACTTAAAATTTATCACCTGTGCTGGACGTAGCTTTAGGAGAAAAAAAAAACTGATGCTATATTGTTTTGTTTCTTATTTCATGACAGTGAATGGCATGAAATGGGATGGGATATCCTATTATCGAATGTTAATACAGAACCTAAGAAACACAAACACTTCACGTGTCCAATTTTTGTAAAAATGTGTTTGTGTTGTGTTGCGTGTTTGTATTTCTTAGTAGATAATTGTAATATCATTAAACATATCTATAATGGAGGTTCATGCTGATCGATTAGGAAGATTCATTTTTAAGCTTGTTGACCTGATGATTTAGTTTTTCTTTAACGGAAGCAATTTTATTTTTTTATTTAATGGAAGCAAAATTATGACATGTTTTGCATTCATGAGAGTTTTATGTTGGAAGTACACACATGATTTTTACTAAACTAATTGTATTGAAGTGAAATTGCTATGGTTATATTCTAAAATTCTGTTTAAAGAATCTTAGTTTAAGCCATTAAAATTTTCTAAAAGATGCTGTTTATGATTAGGTAAGTTTACATTAATGATATTTGTTTTGGCCTTTTCTGATAAATTATTTAGTTTGTGTTCTTGTATCATCATTGAACTGTCAAGTACGAATAAATCCTCAAATAGAAAAAGAACTTCTTTGAACCTGGACATATTTTCAAGTTGTAGTTCCATGAAATAGCAAAGAGAAATAGATGCCTCCTGAGTTGGTGGGTTAATAAGATTTTGGCTAAATTTATTCTGCAAAAATAACAGCACAATCAACTTTAAAATGATATTAAAGGTGGGCATCACCTAAGCCTAGACTATGCTAGGAAAAAATTAAAAATCTTGTGCCAAGCCCACCCATTAGGCTGTAATTTACCCAATAAAATGAAATAAAACAAAAATGTGTTAGCTAACACCCTTTTAACTACAAGAAATAAATAAAGAAAATTTAATTGGAATAGCCATTTCATTTTAAAAATAAGAGAATCTGATAACCAATCATTTCTAATGGAAATACATGAGCTCCATTGAGGGATTCCTCTTCCATCCCTTTCTTCCTTATTCTTTTTCCTTCTGTCATTAGTAGGTAATCTCCAATTCTTGAGATTCTCCATCCAAATGAAATAAACAAACCTGTAAACATCTTGTCAATTAATTTATAACATATGCTTTTTAGCAAGGTGAATCTACTTGGGTTTGAAACATTGTTTATTTTCGTAGATTCTCAATAATCTCTATCCTCAATCCTGCAGTAGTGGATCTAGTAGACAGTATATTGATTTACTCCATGCAGGGTCTGCAATTAGAATTAGAAAAGGCTTCTCCTTCTTTGGGCCGCAGTGCAATTTACATTTTGCATTTATTGAATTTTATTTCCTCCATAAATGAATGGACGTTATTTGTAGAAGTTTTTATTATAGTTGAATCTTTTGGACTACTTGTTATATTAAAATTTTATCAGAGCCAAGGTTGCTTTGTGGACAATATCTTTGACAATTTCTTCTATGGATGATTGGTGGACATGTTGCTTTTGTTCTCATGATAGGTGAGGCAAAAGAGATATCCTAATGGATTCTTCATTTATCACAGGTTTTGCTTCTGTTCTCATTGATAGTTTCCTCAATTTGGGTAGCTGCATAATGGATCCTTTATGCAACAGGTTTCCCTCTCTCTCTCTCTCTCTCTTTCTCTCTCAAATGTGTTTTCACCATAGCCTTTTTTTTCTTCGATAGATATGTTTTCACTGTATCCTATCATTTTACTGCTTTAACTTTGCTGCAATGTTGATAAATAGCTTTAAGCCTTTAAATATATGACAGGATGCTGAAGAAGGTTGGACACAACTTTTGTACACCCTCTCTCATTAGATCACCAGGTTCCAGGTATTTTGTTTCTTTGCTGGAGGCATTAAATTACTTTGATTTTGGATTGATGTGTTGTCTGTAATTGGTTAAAATAAGTTCATAATTTTTAGTTATAAGCTAAATCCTTGAGATAGTCTTTTAAATTCTTGGATACCTTGCACTATTGGAGCACCAATTCAATAATATCAATGTTTGAGTTTATCTTTTTCATCAATTACCATAGTATCTTTTACTATTGGCAGATGCTTACCTATTTCTCTTCTCTCTCTCTCTCTCTCTCTCTCTCTCTCTCATGCCAATGTGACTCTCTTTCAATGAAATTTAGTTTGTCCTTTTTTTTTTTTTTTTTTTTTTTTTAAAACCTTGTTTATTCCCCCTTCATTTCATGAAATTTGTTTTGCTATGCTTCTATCCTGTGTAGTGCTCACTCAAAATTTTGTCTCTTCTTTTTAGACAACTTGCTGTGTTTGTTAAGGATCACCAATTTTCTTTCTTTCCTTTTTTTTTTTTTTTTTTTGATAAGTACTAGTTTCTCTTTAATTCTAATGCAATCATCTTCGATAATGTTTATTAGCAGCGAAAATATGGATACCATAAGGGCACTCTTTGGTGTGGAACTTGTTAGCATGTATTTTTTTGATAGTTTCTTTTTTTGGGGGGGGATATATATTTTTACACACACACATATATATATATTTAAATATAGCCATTAGAAACATGTGGTGATGTTGTTTAATTTAGTATTATGGAATTTCGCCTATGGAATTTTCGTGTATGTTGGTCTTCTTTGATGCTTAACAAATTGTGTATGTAGATTTATCACATTGATAATTGAACATAGGTAACAAAGATGTTCACTTTTTGTTATCTCATAGTTTTGAATATTCACTTCTACATTATTTCTACTTGTATTGTTACTAAAGTTACATTCCATATATTCAGTTTTAGTCTACTAATTTCAAAAACCTTTTGACTCCAGCAGGCCTCACAAATGGCCAACTGAACACCTTACTTGTTGCTGTTGAAATGGGATTGCGATTGTGGGATTTATTTGACTTTCATTGCTATTTGGCATTAAGTTTCCGATCTTCAACATATCAAGAGTCTCAACATATTTCTGCACTCTTCTCACCTTCAAGAGAGTGATGTCAACATTGAAAATTTAGTATCTTAAATATCTATAATTTAGAACTTTTGGGGATGGTTTTGAAGTTGAGGACAATTTTTGATGTTTAGAAACTTCGTTTTTGGATGGTTTGGAATGTACAGACAGTTTTTGGACGTTCGAAACTTATGAATAGTTTTTTTGGTGTTTGAAATAATATTTTGGTGCTTGATTGATAATTATGTATATATATATATCTTTGTGAAATTTGTTTGTAATGTTTTTTTAGATTGTACAGAACAAGTGAAATAGAACCTACTGAATTTAAAAAAAAAAAAATTATACATATTCTACGACGGGCAAAATAGGCCATTGTGTTAAATATTTAATGACTACCATTAAGTCGTTGTATTACATATTTTACGGTGTGCAATCAGTGTCGTTATATGTCTCACCAATTAACGGCGTGCAAAAGTAGTCGTAGAAAAAGTAATAGCGAAGCACAAAATTTGCCGTTAAATAGTTTTTAACGGCGTACTGTAACATGTCGTAGAAAAAGTAACAACGACGCACAAATTTGCCGTTAAATAGTTTTTAATGACGTACGAAGCATGACGTTGAAAGTGAATGACTTTTCATGACTGGTGAGAATATGACGCGCACTGTACGTCGTAAAAGGGTTTTTACGACATGCATTGCGCGCCATAAAAACCATTTTTTGTTGTAGTAAATGTAAATAATAAAATAATATATTAATTATATTATATTGCTTATTATTATATTAAATTATATTATATTGTATATTATTATATATTATTGTAAATAATATAATAATATATGTTTTTCGTGTGGTAGTAGATGAAACCGTCACACACACTTCTCTCAAATATATTATTATTATTATTATTATGTTGTTGTTGTTGTTGTTGTTGTTGTTGTTGTTTGATTTGTTAGATTTTTCAATTGATAATCTTTGTATATATTATATCATTTCTCTTGGAAATGTTTGTTTGCTTTGTTTTGGTCTTGTTGCATGAAAAACAGAAATTCTCAAATAATTTTCTAAAGGCGAAATAGAGCAGTAAACAAATTTTAGAAGGATGATCTCCAAGGCCTATGAAGTTTCTGTTTTTTCTTTTCAATTGAGAGCTTTGTGAGGTTTTTTTACTTTGTTGTAATATTCTCATCCTCCCTCTTTTATTTGGTTTGTAATATTTTGTTCAAAGTGTTATAAAAATTTCCCACCCTTCTTTTTTTTATCCCGTTCTTTTATTTGCTTTCCTTGTTTGTGAATATGCATCATATTTTGCGTTTCATCACACTCATGCTTTGCATCCATATTTCATGCATCTTGATTCAGCTAAATTTGCATCTATGGATTTAATCAATTCTTATGTGATTATGTGCGCTACCTCATGTTCTTCAGATGATTTACATGTCATAGAGTAGAAACCAAATATTTAGTTGCATTTCATGAGTGAGTTGCATTAGGATTTTGTATATAATGCATATTTTAGTAACTTTGTTTTGTAGCTGATCGCGGGACGTTAGTAAATGCGCAAGTTTTTAGGCTTTAGCATCCCACTTTTGTATGTTTTTCTTACTATGTTTAACATCCTATCATGAGGCTATTTGCTTACTTGATATAACTATATGAATGCCAACGGATGGAGGTTGTGTCACTTATTTTGGAATAATATTGATTTTCATGTTTGTAAATTCAATTTCTTTGAGTTGTACTTCTTCAAAACTCTTTCAAAAATGTATGAAATCAAACTGTTCCAAAATCAATGATGTAGTCTATACTTGTTTGTTTCACATAGTAATTTTTAGATTTATTAAATAATTGGAACATAAACATATAAAGGAAAAATAAAACTTATATCACGGTTTAGTAGATGTTGATCTTTTGATCGGGTGAGCGGGAGTGTTCAATTAACGACATTCCCCTCTCATGCGTAAGGTTCCGAGCCAAGCATCCTTGGTTATGATGAACAGTGGCCTTGGCACAAGTCATGGGTTTCCTAATTTTCCTAAAACATTATGTAGCGACTTTGAGATTTGAGGACGCAGTCTATTTTTGGAAAGTGTTTTTGCAATAAAATGAATTTTCTATAAAGCTTTCAAATCTAGACTCTCATTTATGTTTCACATTGCACTCATGAGACTGGATCGAAGAAATCGAAGGTTCGAACTGTTCATGCGCGCGGGTACCCTCAAGCGATGTTACAAGTATAAAGGTCAATTTACATGTTTTGTTAACAGAAGTTAGCGTGCTTTTTAGTCCATAAATCATGTAGGGATTATTTGATTATTTTCAAATGATAGACGGATAATCCATACATGGCCTAAATCACGGAAAGATAAAGTGAAGTTTACCTAAAAATATATATATACAAACTGATTTTAAAAAAATAAACGAAACAAAAAAAACATAAAATGTCGTACCACCAAATCAACAAACAACATTTGCATTAATTGGGAAAATTCTATGGTGGGGATGTGTACCATATGGGATAAACTCATTCATACCTCATCTCTATATTTTTCCATACTCTTTTTATGAGTTTTAATTTAGACCCGCACTAATGATCCAAGCTGTCTATCTCGTAGTCATCACAATGAAGGTCATTTATGGAAAAAAAATTAGCTTCATCAGATAACCAAAACATGGAAACAAATTGCATTTTGTTTTATAAAATAAATAGTTTAAATTTAATTATATTTACCATTCATTCTATAAAATAAAATCCGGTTTATTTTTGCATTTACAATTTTCAGATGAAGTTAATTTTTTACGTAGATGACCTTTATTGCGGGACCTATGAGATAAAAATTATTTGGATCATCGATGCGGGTCCACATTGAAACCTACAAGAAAAGTATGAAGAGATATAAAGAGATGAGAGATGGAAAGGAGCTCATCTTATACTGTATGCACATTTAGTTACGATCTTTATAGTCTTTTAGTTATGACCTATTGTGGTTATTAGTTATGATTTTGTATGATGTTGGTCATGACATCAATTTAGTTATGATCAAAGAAATAACTCACAAATATTAACTTGTATGAGGGTGTGTACTATAACATTACCTAAAATAAATATAGCAATCCCGTTTTCAAAGCACTTCTACAAAGAAGCACTTCTACAAAGGGACACTTACCAATCAATCTTATTAAGTAGACTTACTTAGCTATAGGTCCTTATTGATAAATTTATCACTGTAAATTTATTGATAAATTTATTAATAAAACTTAATAGGTAATAAATCTCAAAAATTTAACCTATTAGTAATTTACCTTTTGCCAAAGATATTCACCAAAAAAAAAAAAAAAAAAAAAAAAAAAAAAACCTTCTACAAAAGACTCTCTTATGTTCCGACTACCAATTCATTTCTTGGGGTGTATAATTATGTACTTTGTGTAGGTTAGACCCCCGAGAATTAACATTTGACCAAGTCACTGTGAGTAATACCTTTGTAAAGTATTTTCTAAAATATTCCGATAAGATATGTTTTCTAAAATTATGTTTTTATACGAATGAATAAGCTTCCATTTTGTTTATCTGTTGTGGCATCTACGAACGGATTCTTCATAATGATGCACATGTTGGATCAAAGGTCATTCTACTATGTTTGTTATGTCTATTATCTATTAAGTTTGTTATGTTCGTTCATTACATCTGTCATATCCGTTATGAGTTGGACCCATGGTCATCTTATTGTTTTGATACATCTGTTATATATTGGACCAAAGATCGCTCCCTCATGTATTGGACCAAAGGTCATTTTGTCAAGCTTTATTCTGTTCTGTTTACTCTGTTTAATACTACCGGCATATACCCTAATCTATTTAACCTTGAAATGTTTAATGAACTTATGTATGATATATTTCTGAATTATGTTTTTGAATATGTTAAGAATGTCTTTGAAAGTTTGGAACTCATTCATTAACTCCTTTACATTGATGAACTCATTGGGCTTTGGCTTACCCCCTTCCCCTATATATGTAGGCGAGCATTAGGAAAGTTGGCCTTAGAGTCTGTGTTAGGAGTCCACTGCTTTGGGAAACCAATCGGTGTCGAGGCGTTTGTTTTGGTTTTGTTTTTGACCAAGCCTTGTTAAGCTTTGTTTTGTCAAGTCATGTTATGAGCTTGTGTTTTGTATAAATAAATGTTTGTACTCTGTGTAAATATTATTATGTATGTTATGAGATGTGTTTGGATACTTCTATTCATGTCATTTATGCACCACTCAATAGACTGTAAGAAATGGTTTTGGAAAAAACAGATTTTTCCTAACCTTTGATCTAATTTTTAGATAGGGCCCATGCGCCAAAGTTGGCGGGTCTAAGCGATAACGCGTTCTATGTTGCGTTGTGATTCACGAAATGTATTTGGTTGCTCAAAATTATTATCGGGTGAATGAGAAATTGAAGCCAAAGTGAGCTCCATGGAAATGGTGTTTTGGTGAAATTTCCATAAAGGTTTGAGTTAAGGGTTGTCCCATATTGGTTTGGTGGACAAACTTTGTGTAGGTTTATAAGGCATGGGTTTGGAACTTAGGGTAGGCCCTAAGGGGCACTCAAGTTTTGTAGAGGGAAAGATTATGGGCAAAGTGGGTTAGACCCATTGCACACAAAATAAACACGCTCGCACCCCCACTGTCCGTCTGTCCGAGCGAGCTGGGTCGCAGGTGCATAGTGTGAGGTTGGGTTGTGCTTGTTTGGCCCAATGCTTATCTTTTTGGGCCAAAAACATTTGGGATTTTTATTTTTTTAAAATTAAATTCTTACATTTTTTTTTAATTTAAATTTTGAAATTAAATCTGAAAAGCCACCAATTCATCTACAAAGAGACATGGCCTCATTTGGATTTTCACTCAATTTTGCGTCCTTGCCTTTGCTACTACTCTCTGCATTTTGCTGCATTAGTTTTTCCTGTGAGAAAGTGTATAAACACAAAGTGTATTCATTGTACGAATAGTTTGTAGTTCTGCTACTATTCGTTGTTGATCATTTCATCTTGGGAGATAGACGTCCATATTCTGTGAGCACTAATGAGGACAAATTTGTCTTAAGGACACAGTATTAAACACTATCAAAAATTTGTTCGAGAAACTAATAAGGTTAGTAGTTTTTCCTTTATCACATTCTAATTTTGATTTTATAACAAAATAAGAATCTGTTGTTTTATTTTATTTTATATATTGTTTTGATTTTTGTAATCAAACAATCTCTCTTCTTTCTTTAATTCTTTCTTTGAATACATTGAAAATTGTCAAACAATCTTAAGACATACTTCCTTTTGGTGTCTTCATTGTATTTATTTTTTGTACTTTTGCAAAGTTATATTTTGGTTGAAAAATACAAATAGTAGTCATACACTGTTTGATAAATAATAGTAATATACTATTTATTTTCTTTAACAAATAGTAGTAATATACTGTTTATTATTAACAATTTCAGAATATTACTTGGTCAGAAATTAATTTTGATAATTTCTTTGACAAATCAGTATAAAGAAAAGTATTTCAGGGAATTGGTAGCTTCAATTTAGAAGGCATCTATTAGCTTGGGAAGAGGAGGAGTTGCAGAGGTGATAGGCATGTTGAAGTTATCCCCAAATCTCAGATTTGGTCTTGAGGACTCTTGCTCTTGGTTAGCAAAGAGTTCAGGGCAGTTTACAGTCTCTTTTGTATGGAGGTGGTCGGATGCAGCTAGAGGGCCTGGTTTGACAATACCAGCAGGGGCGTGGGTGAGTTTAGCTCCTCAAAAAATACAATTTTTTTGTTGGTTGGCTTGGCGTGGCAGGGTTAAAGCCTCAACCTTCCTATAAAGGATTGGGGTTCTTGATGTGAGTGCTAATAATCTGTATGTTTTTTGTCAAACTGAGGTGGAGTCTATTGATCATGTGCTTCTGTATTGTCCTCTGGTTTGGAAGTGCTGGTCTTACATGGTAAATTGGTGGGATCAGGTCTGGGTTATACCAGGATCAGTAGTAGGCTTGTTGCATTGGTGGTTTGGAGGTAAGTTCAAGTCTTAGGCACTTAAAGTCTGGCAGATTATCCCCTCTGTTGTCTTATGGTCTGTTTGGAAATTGAGGAATGAATGTTCGTTAAGGGTGTTCATCCTGATATTCAAGTTTTATGTGAAAAAATCAAAGTGCAGATTGCTTTGTGGACTAAATGGCACTTGAAGGTGGATTACTCAATTCATGACATTGTATCCAATCTCCAATAGATCAGGCTGACTTTTTGAGATTTCAGTTGTGCAAGGGCAGTCTGGTTTTGTGTGTCCTTGGCTTTTGGCCTTTACCTCTAGTTGGTTTCTTGCCAACTTATGTGGCGTATGCTAGCATCAGTTTCGGTTCCTCTCTAAGTGGCCATTGTGTGGGGATTAAGTTGTAGCCCCGTGCTGCTTTTAGCTCTGTCTTCTCCCCTTTATTGATGTATCCACATACTTTGTATGCTCCTTTTCATCAATAAAGTTTTTGCTGATAAAAAAAAAAAAATGCATTTTTAGAGATAAAACAATTTCGTGCAAAAAAAAATTCACTTTTTTATATCAAAATTTTTGTTCAAAAAAACTAAATGTTGAATTTTATCATTAAAAATAGGGTGAATTTTGAAAAAGTGAATTGTTGAAAAAATAATTTCAAAATGATTACAAGTAGTGCATAAATTTATGTAAGAAAGATTTTTATTATCAGCAATTTGAAATTATTTTTCTTATTCTCCATTTTTTTCATATTCTCCCTTGAAAATACTATAATAATGTTTTTGACAATTAAAATATTTTATCAAGTGATTTCATCCTTAATTTTTCTCCCTAAAATTTTAATTTGTTATAGTGTATGAAAAGACCTGACCGAAAGATAATACCTACATTTAGTAAGACAACTCCCTTGTCCTTATATATATATATATTTTTTTTGGGAAAGTAATAAGTCTTTTGTTTTCTTTTTTCAACAACCAGAGCTTTGTTATAATGTTACAATATCTAATAGAGATATCTAATAGAGATAGAAAGAGACCATTATATTGATTATTATAATAGTGTACACAAGATTCTTTTATGTAGGAAGAGAGAAACATAATTATGATAACTCTAAATATGATAATGAATGTAGTATATATGATACACAAAATATATAGTTACTATAAAATAGATAGATAGATCTAAGGCAAATAGATTGCAAAGTCCGAATGGGAGTGCAGAGATGCCTGAGATAGGTCGCAAGCCGAAACTAATGCTAGGAGATAGATTATGGTCGTATCAAACTGTTATAGAAGAAGAGTGAGTGTGAACTTGCAAACATGGCATAGACGTAACTTATGACATGGTGTTGAACAATAATAACAATAGATGAACAAGTGTGCCAAGGGGTGGCTTGAAAGAGAACCATGTGTGTCAGGGGGTGGCTTGAAAAGGAACTATGTGCACCAAGAGACGACTTGGAAAGCAACAACAATTGCTCCAAGGGTGGCGGTTTAGGGAGTGCACCAAGAGGGCGGTTTAGGCAATGCGTCAAGGGGCTAAGGGAGTGGCCGAGAGAGTACGCTAAGGGTTGGCTTAGAGGCTGTGCCAAGGGGGCAGCTTAGGTAGTGCGTTAAGGGGACGGCTTAGGGAATGCACCAATGGGCGGCTTGAGTAATTTGCATGGTGTATCACCATACTCACCATGATATAAGTATAATATCTCTCTCAAACTCAAATTGGTTTAAAGATAAAATTCTATTTAAGGTTGAAATGGAGGGAATTACAAAGTGGAGGGGAGAAGATGCTAGCTGTGAAAATAATAATAATATTAATAATTTGGTTTTTTTTTTTTTTTTTTTCCCGTTTTTAGCGTATTGGAAACGGGTTGATGGAAAAAGTAGGTGTAAATAAAAAACGAATATATGTTGAAGGGTGGGGAACAAATGTTAAAACAAATAATGAAAAGTCTGATGATAATGAAAAGTTTGAAAAGTTGGAGAGGTAACAAAAGGCAAACATATTTTCGCCGGGTCAAAATATAATAATGATAAAGAGAAGATCACATGGGTTTATGAAGAAAAAAAAACAGAGAGAGAGAAAATGATATATAAAAAAATAATAATGGGACAAGCCTATGTAATCGAGCTGAAAAACATTGTTTTGTTTGAATAGAAAGAGAGTGTAGACTCTAGAGAGAGAATTTGGATGTGTTTGATTAAAAAATTGTGAAGCTTATGGGTTTGTGGGCAACGGTGATGGCGAAGATGTAGCGGAATGAAGGTGATGATGTTGAAGAAGGTCTGGCGATTATGGTGAGACAGCAGATAGGACTAAGCTCTGGCGAGTGACTAATGTAAGGTTACCATCCACCAACAAAGCGAAAAATACCCAGAGCTTAACTTATAATTTTTATACCATGTTATAATATTTAAAAGAGAGAGATAAGATATTATATTAAATATTATAACAGTATATACAAAACTCCTTTATGCGGAAGAAGAAAAATTTAAGTATGATAATTCGGTAATGAATATAATATAATATATATGATAAACAGAAAATATAATTATTATATTTAACACATAGTATGACTTTAATACTTTATAAACCTACGTTATTGATGAGGCTTCTAAGGTAATTGTAAATTTAAATTATTTTTTTTCTTGGAAGTAAACCCTAGTCATTTTATTTTATTTAATTTTTATTTCAACAAGTTGACAAGGCTGCTAATGTCTTCCAAGATGATTGGGTAAGGATTCAATGTGCTAATCATAGGAAAAACTGGAAGATGGTGAACGAAGGTGAGTGTGGAGGATGGATTCCGGTGGTGAAGCAAAGAGGGAAGCACGAAGCCAGGAAAGCTGTGGGCAGGCCAGAAGTATTCACTGTGTTTGTGGACAATCTACCCAACTCAATGAACACCAAAGGATTGTTTAACTTGTTTGGGAAGTTTGGAGTTGTGACAGATATTTTCATTCCGCAAAAGCGTCGAAGGAACACCAATACGAGATTTGGCTTCGTAAGATATGGCTGTGGAGTAGCTGCTAATGTCGCTGTGCAAAAATCGGATGGTCTATGGGTGGATGACAAAAAGCTATTTGTAAAACTTGCTGCGTTTGAACGAAGCCGAGATCAGGGGAAGTATTGTGCTCCAGCTCCACAGCACCTACGGCCCAGAGAGGAAGAACAGAGAGGACCATCCCATTCCACAAACAACAAAACCTACGCTGTTGTGTTACGTGGTATTCAGGTGCAGGACCGGGATCCCATCTCCGTTAAGGCTGAGGAACATGGCAATGGGTGGCTTTACAATAGTGTTCTAGTCCGGCTTAAAGTCAGATTTGTTAACATTAGTTTGAAATTTGAGCTTCATGCTAGAGGTATAGATGGGGTGGAAATCAGAAACGGTGGAGGCCGGGTAGTGGTGTTATCTTTTCAGTCCAAAGAGGAAATGGCAACAAAGATGAAGTCTATCAAAGTAGTCATTGAAGAGTGGTGTGATGACATTACCCAATGGAGGCCAGGGCTTGGTCTGGTGCAGGAGCGAGTTGTATGGGTTACGTGCTATGGCATTCCACTGCAGTTATGGACTAGGGCCAATCTTTGCAAGATCGGTAGTATATGGGGAGAAGTGGTGGATGGTGCGGAAGGCATGCCCCAGTCTTGTGACTGTGCAAAGCTTAGGATCCTTACAAAGTGCATGGACCCTATTAACTCTGTTATCAACTTGGTGACTCGGTCCTCCTCTCATCCAGTGAGAGTCTTGGAAGTCCAGGTTCTCCAAGCAAGTACATTTAAATAGTGCTGTAGTTGTTTGAATCATCTAGATGAGTTGGTTGATCACAAGCCAGTGGAGGAAGATGAGGATCATGGCTCTAACAGAGTTGGTAAGCCAATACAGTCCTTCAGAGCTGAGTCAACTCAACCCAAAGACGGTGGGCCAGCTCAGGGCTCTGACCATTTCAAAAATAAGTCCTCTCGACTGTTGCCACGTGGGGATGGAAGTGTGACAGGGGAAAAGTGGAAGAGTGAGACGGTAGTGGCTGAGTCTAGTAACAAAGTAGGTAAGGAGCTCGAGGTTCAAGCATGCAAAGAGAAGGTGACAGGCTGCAGTGCATTTAATGCCCCCGAACCAGCTGCTTCAGGTAATGATGGGCAAGTTTCCTTGGCTGGTTGTATGAATAGATTGAGTGATGCTAGTTTCAGGTTAGCTGGGCTGAACATGGAAGTGGACTTGGGCCAGAATAATTCCAAGCATGTGGGCTTGGGACTTAATAAGTTAAACAATGAATTGGGTGGGCAATCTGATGATGAAGTGGGCTTGGGTGGGCCAATTGATGAAGTAATGGACTTGGGCAATAATAGCGGCAACCCAGTGGATTTGGGGCCTAGTAATTTATACTATGAGTTGGGTGGCCATTTTGTAGCTGGGAAGGAAACTCACCTTCAGAATGCTAGCCCAGTTCAGGTTGTAGGTGATTCTACGGACGAGATCAGCAGCAGTGAGGATGATGGGGAAATGGCCCAACTGGATGCCCCTACCTCGGTGTTGTTCAACAATGGTCCTCAAGGTAGATTTTGGCAAAGAAGAGGAAAACCGAGGGCACCCAGCAACAAATACGGGTGGTTGACAAGCTCGGCAGCAGTCAAAGAGGTGGGTGAACAACGGGGATCGGCAGTGGTAAAGTCAGTGGGAGCTGAGGTGAAGGAGTCTGAGGCAGAAGCAAGCCAAGCACGGGAAAAAGACAAATCTGTGGTCAACGAGCAGCAGTGTTGTGACCAGGTGTCTACGCCAGGGTTCATGAGGAGCTTAGATGAGTCTTGCCGACTCAAGGCTGGGCTGAACTTGGAAGTGGTGCTGGGGTGTAAAAGGGGGGCTACGGGGCTGGGGGGGGTTGCCACTTTTAACAACTGACCCACCTCCCGTGGGCTCTCTAGCCTTGCAGAACCAAAAAGGGGTAGGCAATAAGAGTACATCCCGTAAAGGGAAAGGTAAGTTACAACCACAAAAAAGAGGACTTGTTGACTTTCTGAATAGGTATGGCTCTAAGGGAGCATCTTCCAGCAAGCAAGTGTCCAAGCAGGTTGCTTTTCGGGGTTCCGTGGCGGAAGCTTCACTATCAGCCTCCATTGACAGTGGGAATACAGCAGGTAGAAGGATTCTTAATGAGGCTCAAGCAACTGTACAGATGGGAGCTTTGTTGGGTCTACAGTACGATGGGAAAGAAACTGAAGTTATCAACCAAATTGTAGAGCTTGAGAGAAAGGATAAGAGACGAATTGGTGGTGTGAATGGGCCAGCTGCATAGAAGACACCTCTATAGGAGTTTCAAGGTGTGTTGTTTGTTTATTGATGAAGCTTTTAGTATGGAATTTAAGAGGTGTTGGTAGGAGGGTTAAGAAAGGCAAGATTAGGAGGCTGCTTAAGGATAGAAGTATAGATTTTGCTTTGTTTCAAGAAACCAAGAAGGCAGATATCACAGCTCAAGAAGTAAAATCACTCTGGGGGCGGGACTCAATGGAATTTATGGCAGTGGGTTCAGAAGGTTATGCTGGTGGGCTCCTTTGTATTTGGGATCCTCTGGTTTTCAGGTTAGTAGATTGTTGTTGCAGTAGGAGATTTATTCTGCTTTCTGGTGTGCTGTTTAATTCCTTTGATTCTGTGATAGTGAATTTGTATGCACCAAATGAAGTGGGAGTTAGAAGGAAATTCTGGGAGACTTTGTTTAACCTAAGGAATGATTTTCCAAAACCATGGTGTCTATGTGGGGATTTTAACCAGACCAGATTTATGTGCGAAAGGAAAGGATGCAATAGAAGGGATAGGGGGATGGCAGACTTGAATGAATTTATTGAAAAGTGTGAGGTGAATGATTTACCATTATTGGGTAGAAAATTCACCTGGTGCAACTCAGCTGATGAGGAGAGATGGAGTAGAATTGACAGGGTTATGGTGGACCCAAATTGGTTGGAGGTGTTCAAGCTTAAATTGTGGGGCCTGCCTAGGCTCATCTCTGATCATTGTCCACTGTTAGTGATGGAGGATGATAGGGACTGGGGCCCTAAGCCGTTTAGGTTTGTTAATGCTTGGTGTTTGCACCCTTCTTGTGCTCCTCTTGTAGATAAATCGTGGAAGGAGACTGGGGTTCAAGGCTGGGCTGGGTTTGTTTTAGTAAAGAAACTACAAGCTTTAAAGCAGAATCTCAGAATATGGAATAAGGAGGTGTATGGTAATGTGTCATCTAAATTGAAGGCTGCCGAGGATGAGGAGAACAATCTTGATCTTCAAGCTGAAACCAGGGTCCTCAATCAAGATGAGTAAAGCAGAAGAAGGGTTCTTAGAGAGGAGGTTTGGAGGTTGAGCAGGATGGTTGAATGGATGTGTCTACAAAATTCAAGGTTGAGTTGGTCATTGAAGGGGGATAGAAATACCAGATTTTTCCATGTGATGGCCAGGGCCCGTCAATGTAGGAATCAGTTAGTTTCCATCACTGTAGGGGACTCAGTGGTAGAAGATCCCTACAGTGTGAGAAGGGGAGTTTTTGACCATTTTAGGAAACAGTTTACAGAGGAATGGGTGGTTAGGCCTAAGTTGGGTGGCTTGTTCAAATCTGTTCAGAGTAGTCCTCAGGTTGCATTGCTTGAAGCAGAGTTCTCTGAGAAGGAGATCAAGGCAGCTGTGAAGGATTGTGATGGTAATAAGGCCCCTGGGCTTGATGGGTTCAACATGCTGTGCTTTCAGAAATTCTGGAAGGTGATGAAAGGGGATGTGGTCAATTTCATGAAGGACTTCCATAGAAATGGTAGATTGGTGAAGGGCTTGAATAACTCTTTTATCACCTTAGTCCCTAAAAAGGTGAACCCGGTGGGCCTATCTGACTATAGACCCATAAGCCTGGTCGGTTCAGTGTATAAAATCTTAGCCAAGGTGCTATCCTCTAGGATTAAAGCTGTGCTTCCTAGTATTATCAGTGAAACCCAATCTGCTTTTCTTGGGGGGAGAAATATTCTTGATGGAGTGCTTATCGCCAATGAAGTGGTGGATGGGTGGAAGAAGTCTAAAAAGAAGGGAGTGTTAATCAAACTTGACTTTGAAAAAGCCTATGACTCCGTAAATTGGGGTTTTCTGCATTCCATGCTTCTGAATTTTGGGTTTGGTGTTAGATGGTCTGAATGGATTATGGAGTGTGTTACCACATCTCGTGTTTCTGTCTTGGTCAATGGGTCTCCTACTAATGAGTTTTCTCCGCAGAAGGGTCTTAGACAAGGAGATCCATTGTCCCCATTCTTGTTTAACTTGGTGGCTGAGGGGTTAAATGTGCTTTTAAATAGGGCACTCCAGTTAGGTGTTATTAAAGGGGTGAATATAGGGGTTGAGGATGTGGTGTTGTCTCATTTGCAATTTGCTGATGATTCCCTATTGTTGTGTGAAGCTGTAGTGGAGGAGGTTTGTAACCTTAAGAGGATTTTAAGGTGCTTTGAAGTTATGTCTGGGTTGAAGATTAACTACCATAAAAGCCAGGTTTGTGGAGTGGGAGTTGCTGATGGTGTGTTGGGTAGTCTTGCTGCTATTCTAAACTGTAAGATAAAGAAGTTACCTGTGAAGTATTTAGGGTTGCCCTTAGGGGCTAATCCCAGTTGTAAAGCAACATGGAAACCTGTGGTGGAAAAAGTGCGCAGTAAACTTGCTACTTGGAAGAGGAAGACTCTTTCTTATGCTGGTAGACTCACTCTCATTAAATCTGCTCTGGCATCTTTGCCCGTGTATTATATGTCCTTGTTCAAAATGCCGGATGGGGTAGCTAGAATGTTGGAAAGATTGCAAGCCTCATTTCTTTGGGGTGGAACAGAGGGTCGAAGAAAGGTGCATATGGTCAAATGGGAGGAGCTGTCTAAAAGCATGGAGCAAGGGGGTGTGGGCCTGAGAAGAGTGAGGGTGGTTAATCTCTGTCTACTAATCAAATGGTGGTGGAGATTTGGGATTGAGAAGGAAGCCTTGTGGAGAAGAGTTGTTTGTAGTAAGTATAAAGTGGACTCCAGGGATTGGATTCCTCCCACTACTACCACTAGTAGAATGTCTAGTGTTTGGAAAGGTATAGTTACCATTGCCGAGTCTAGTAGCACCCTCTCGGAGTTCTTCTTGAATAATTTTCAGCTTAAGATTGGGGATGGGAACAATGTTAGATTCTGGGTGGACAAATGGTGGAATAGGACAAGTCTTAGAGAGGAGTTCCCAGCTCTGTATGGGTTGGTGGTGAATAAAGAAGAGTCGCTTAGATCAATGCATAACCTTAAGGTTGCTGGTGGTAATTGGGTGTGTCAGTTTAGAAGGAGGTTGTATGAGTGGGAGGATAGTGAGGTTTTCAGACTCAGAGACTTCCTGGCAGCAGCCCCTGCTCCTACTCCAGATCAGGTAGACAGTCCAATGTGGAATGCAACATCTTCTAGAATATTTTCTGTCTACTCGGCCTACACAGGAGTGATGGTTTCAGCTGGACCTGTGTTAAGGTCTACTAAACTAGTGTGGATCCCTTACATGCCTCCAAAAGTTCAATTCTTTACTTGGTTAGCTTGGCGCAACAGAGTTAAGACTACTGTGTTCTTACAAAGAATTGGTGCCCTTAGCAACTCTGTGTCAACCCTGTGTGTCTTTTGTACTGGCGACTCAGAAACTGTGAATCATGTTTTGATTAGCTGCCCTTTTGCCTGGAGGGTGTGGACTGCTATGCTGCTGTGGTGGGATGTTGTGGGGGCCCTTCCTGAATCGGTTTATGGAGTCCTATTATGGTGGGAAGGCCAATGTGTTAACAGTAAAGAGAGGATGATCTGGAGAGGAGTGCCTCTGGTTGTGCTTTGGTCTATATGGCAGCACAGGAATGCTATAGTATTTAAGGAATCTGTCCCAAATTTGGGGGAGTTGTGTGAAGTGATCAAGGTGCGAATAGCCTTATGGCTGAAACCGAGGCTCGCTAAGCACCATTTCTCTGTGCAGGATTTTCTTCTCAATCTTAAGCAAGTTAGAAGCTGCATTACAGGAAGGTGTGTGTAATGGCCCTTGTCTGTCTGCTGTCTTCCTGTGTTTGTCTGCTGGTTTCTGTTCTGGGCTTGGTCTGGCTGGGGTGGATTGGTTTATTCTTAGTGTCTGCTTCTGATCATCATCAGTTGGTGTCTGCTTGTGAGCTGCTGTGTATAAGTTGGGGGTTGCATCTGAGCTGCTGTGTTGCATCTTCAGGGAGGAGTGTGTTTTGCCCCTTGTCTTTTGTCTGTTTTTTCCTTCTTTTCTGCCTTGGGGTTCGTCTGGTTTGGGTGGGCTGCTGTGTTGTTCATCTGGGCTGATCTGGGCTGCTGTGTTGTTGATATGCTTCTCAGCAGGGTTGTGTTGTTGATTCTGGGATTTCTTCTTCGCTGCTGCTGTGGGTTGGAGTGGGTGGTGTTCTGGTGCATGCAGGGTTCAAGCTGGAGGATGGGCTGGTGCATGCAGGGTTTTTCTTGGCTGGTGCATCAGGGCTCTTTAGCTCTGATTTCCTTTCTGCTTTCTTCTTCCTTCTTTCTTCTTCCTTGTCTGTTCTACTCTCTCTTGGTTTGGATCCTCTCCAAACCTCCCCCTCTCCTTTTTTGATGTATTTTCATCCTGTATGATCTTCTATCAATAAAGGTTTTTCTTGGCTGTTTCAAAAAAAAAAAAAAGATGATTGGGTAAGGGATACTTGTGTGTGTAACCCCAAATTAATTTTATTTCTTTCAACAACTTCAGTTTTGTCATTATCTTGACTTTAATATCCTGGTAAACTGTATATCAATATTTTTATGAAATTTATTCTGATTTAATATAATGACAATGTGAAATGACAATTCCTTTCTTTCAACGATTCGATAAACTTATGTTTTGCTTTGTCTGTGGTTATTTCCTAACTCATTTTCATTGTATTTTTTACTTTCAATGTGGTTGTTGAAAGAAATGAAAGGGAACTTTCACATTAGGTCATAAATTAATGTGGTCAAAGCTACAACCAGAAAGTTTTGTTTTGAGATCTTAACCTCATTGCAATTAGTATGAGATCCCTCTCTTTGAAATTTATGTCCCTCTTTCAGCAATATACCTCTAGCCATATGATCATAGCCAAAAAAAAAATGTATGTTGAAATTTCAATTGTCATGCCGTTGGGAGGGCATTGGGAACAAGGGCGAAGAGAGTCTAGAACACTGAAAGTTCATATTTTGTGCGATTATAGCTAAAGGACTTTGGAAAGAATTACAACGTGAAAGCGACCCCTAAGATTAGATTTAGATCTTACCTCTATGGATGGTTTTAGAAACTTAAAATTGACTTAAAATGTTAATTGTATAAATAACCAAAAAGCCTCTAGGTAGATTTATATCATTCTTTTATGTACACAATTTTTTACTTTGGAAAATTTATTTTCACTATTCTCTAGGGGCCGCTCCCACACCTACCAGCACTTGTTGCCTGGGTAGTTTCCTTTGCGATTTTCATCTTATTTATCATGAATGATCCACATCAATGCATTTTTATTTTTAATTTTAAAATGGTTGTGAAAAATTTTAAAACTTTTAATGATGAGTAGTCAGATACCATCAAATTTAAATTGTAATGATATGTTGCAACCCTACGTAATGAAATAGAACCCTCCATTCCATTTATAAAACGAGAAGGATTTATTGTCCTTTGAAGCACCCTACCCTAGAACAACCTATCTTGGCCTCAAAGTTTATCTAAGGCCTCGTTTGGCAACAGGACGGTTTAGTCAAAAAGTCAAAAAGTTACTAAAAAAGCCAAAAAGCCAACAATTCATACCAAAAAATTAAAGATTCTCTTTTCTCTCTACTTTTTGCACATCTTTTCGTAAAAAGTCAAAAAGTCATCCCAAACATACTAGTTTTTTTTAGCTTATATTTTAGCCAAATAGCCAAAAAGTTACTAAATTAGCCTGTTCCCAAACGAGACCTAAGTCTATAAATAATACGTTTGCATTACAATTTACTACAATGAAGAGTCTTGAGCACTAAGAAGCAAGAACAAGAAACAAAAATTAAGCCATCATACCAAACCAAGCCCTAGCCGTCCACCACTCTCTCTCCATCCGTGCACCATCAATCTAAACCAGCCTTTTCACCACCTTATTCAAAACTTCCAACCTACTTGAAGTTTTTTCAATCGAAAGAGATACTTGAAGGCTACACTGTTAGCACAAGAGAAGGATTGAAACACTTTTGAGGTAAGTTCTTTGTTCCTTGTTTACTTTATTTCGCCCTTTTTTAGAACTTCTTGCTATATCTTTTTGTTTCAAAACATGCATTCTTGAGTTCATGAGTTCCATGTTTCTATTTCAGTTTTGTCAACTTGATGTAAATCTAATCTTATATTAAAATCATTGTCGGAAGTAGTCTACCCAGGTTTTTCACAAGGTAAATGATTCACAAATAAAAAATAATAGTAAATTCTAAATCAGAATAATATGACAATGACTTTCACAAAAATACAAGTTATATTTATGGGATTTTTTTTTTTTTTTTTTTTTAAATGAAAAGACCCAATAATACCATATAATTTGGATAAAAATTATTTATAAATTTTGATGCTCACATATCATTATTTCTACTTCTTCTTTTTTTTTTCTTCTTTTTTTTTCATTATTGTTATTTTATAGCTAGTATGTTGGGTTGAGATTTTGTGCACGGTTTGGTTTTTTTTATTAGTTTTAGAGCTTGAGATATATGATTCTCAGATGTTTAATTTTCTGAAACATGGGCCATATATCATTTTTTGGTTGAAGTAATTTTTTTTTTTGCCCCCGCAGTTTTTGAATTGTATTGAGTTGAACTTGCATTTCTTTTTTAAAATATCTAGTGATTCATGTAATAGAGAAAACGACTCTATTGCACGATGATTACATGAATAAAATTGAATTATTTATTTCAAGATCAACTGAAGTAATTATATTAATATATTTTTATTTTTAATTAAAATAAATTTTAAAATTTAAATTCACTTAATAATCGTAGACCAGGAGTTAAGTCCGTGCAAAGGAAACTTTCCAAGATGATTAATTTGACAACTACCTATTAACTACTGCTAATAAATAAATAAATAATTAAAAAAAATAAAAAGAGAAAGAGAAAACTTAAAAGAAGTATAAGAATACAAAAAAAACAAATATGGATGCGGATGAATTTTTAGAAATGTGTTCTACCCCATCTGTATTTTTTTGAAAATTGAATTTTTTATTTTTTTTAATGAATTTTTTAATATTTTACATAATTTTTTTTATTTTTTAAATCCACCTAATCTTGATTCACTTAAAAATCATAATAATAAAAAATTCACCAAATACAAAAAAAGAAAAAAAAAATGAAAATTATTACATTTTTATATTTTGTTATATTCAATGAATTTTTTTAAAGATCTTTATACAAATTTTGTAATTTTTAAATATATTAAGATTAAGTAAAAAAAATATTAAAATATTTTTTAAAAAAATCATTAAAAATATAAAAATACAAATTAAAAATTCATAAAACTGCCTTTTGAAAACTACAAACCAAATAGAGTAATTATCCACATGAGTGATGAGAGAGAGCATTGGAGTTGGAACTCCAATGCCAACTCTGATGGGGCAATACCAAAAAAAAAATAAAATAAAATAAAAGTATTTAATATCACAAGCCAAAACATTAAGGAAAAAGTTAAGGATCATGAAAATTTTTTCATGAAAATGATCATGAAAGATTTATGATTTTTGGATTATTTTGATTAGTGTGTGGTGCTTTATTCTAAGTGTAATCCAAGAGTCACAAAACTTTCATGATTATTTTCATGAAAGGTTTTTCATGATACCTAGTATTGCTGATTAAGGAAAAAGTTAAGGATCATGAAAATTTTTTCATGAAAATGATCATGAAAGATTTATGATCTTTGGATTATTTTGATTAGTGTGTGGTGCTTTATTCTAAGTGTAATCCAAGAGTCACAAAACTTTCATGATTATTTTCATGAAAGGTTTTTCATGATAGCTAGTATTGCTGAAACATTAAATCATAAGAAGAGACTCACTTCTAAAGCTCTCTCTAGAACTCCTCATTTAGAGGTCTGAAACATTTTTGTTATTTAGTGTTACCAACAGTGGACGAGTGCAACATTTTATGAGTGGAACAGTATTGCCTTACCTTATTGAGGGTTAATAACAAATATACCCCTTGAAATATACTTAAAATACAGAATGTTTCGTTGTAATTTGAAAAATTACAAATACTTCCTTGTAAAAAAAATTATTTGATAGAATTAATTAAAAAAATGAAATTCCTAACTATTATCTTATAGAATAATAAAATTATCTGAATTATTGATTAAAATATATTTATGATATATTTATTGATAAAATGGGTTATTGGTTATGAAATTAGAAACTTAAGGGTCGGGATGTAATTTCTAAAACTAAAAGAGTTGATTCATATTTTAAGAAAATTTCAAGAGTTGTATTTGTAATTTACCCTCTCATTATCTTAACTAGTTAATAAGGGGGTGTGTATTATAATTTTGAGCGAATTATGCTAATAGTTTTTGTAATTTGGAGTTTATATCTCTTTGATCTTTAATTTTTCAATTGTGATATATTTGATCCGGAATTTTGAATTTTATAGCAAATAAGTACAATCAAATATGTTTCCTTTGCAAACGGCCTATTTTAAGGGTAAAGTCATCATATAATTTATTTTATATTGGTTAACTTATATATTGTTTGAAATGTAATGACATTTTTGTTAATGAATAATGCTGACATTTTTCTTAGTTATAAAATTCTACTATGTTTGGTTTGGCTTTTAGAATCTATTTTCAGGAAAAAAAAAATTAAGAAACTAAAAATTAAATTGCTGAAAAAAAATTAAAAACATATCGTTTTTATATAATTTTATCATTTGAGAGGGTATAAATAATTTTTTTATATTTATTTTTGTTAAATTAGTTTTTATTTTTTCAAAAGTCAAACATGGCAATAACTTTAATATTATTATTAAGCCAATTAAAAATCCAAAACTAAAAACGTCTCATATATTAAATATATTAATTACACATTTAAAACGTAATAACCATCTATAACCATCCAAAATTATCTGTTAACAACAAAAATAACCATTATTACATGATAATCATAAATAAATAAAAAAATAACAAAAACAACTACTCATTACATGATCATCATCCAATTACATACTAAAAATTAGTTTGGTAAAAAAATAAAAATATAAAAAATTATCATTTTTATGTAATTTTATCTATAGAAATGATTTTTGAAAATTCAAAAATAACTTTTTGACATTTATATTTACAAAACTATTTAATTTTTATCAAATTAACGACTTTACCTTTAAAATTGAGTATTTTTCATTTGCAAAGGAAGTTATGTCTTTAATTATCCTTATTTGGAACGAAATTCAAAATTTAGAGTCAAATTTATCGTAATTAAAATGTTAGGGACCAAATTAAAGTGTGAGAAGTCCCAAACTATAGGACCATTAGTATAATTCGCCTTATAATTTTTTAAAAATGTTAGGGACCCCAAATGTCTCACATAGATGTGGGACCCACACTATGTGGGTCACATGTGGGTCTCACACCCATATAAGACATTTGATAAAACATTTGGCAAAATGTTTAGAATTCTAATACTACTCTAATTTTTTACTCACTAATAAATTGACTTTTTAATTTATTACAAAAAAAAAAAATGTGTAAAAAATAAAAAATAAATAAAGTGAACCAAATAAATCAATAAACTTAGATTGGGGTGTTTTGGCAACAAGTCAAAAAAAGTCAAATGTCAATTTTTAACTTATTTTGAGTCAAATTACTTCTCATGTGAAACGATAAAAAAAAGTTAAAAAATCAACTTTTAGGCCTTGTTTGGGAAGACTAAATAAGTGCACTTTTTGTCTTTTTGGACAAAAAAATTGAGGTTGAAAATATGGATGTTTGGGTTAACTTTTTGACTTTTTATGGAAAAAATGTGTAATAAAAAATTATGAAAATTGGTTTTTAGAGGAAAATTTGAATTGGGAGTTGTGCAACCGTGATTGTTGACTTTTGGTGAATAGTGTTAACTTTTTGACTTTTTAAGTAACTTTTTGACTTTTTAGATTATTTGGCTTTGGACTTGGCCTTAATATCTTTTTAAAACACCTCATTATACTGCAAAATTTTTAAATAATTTTCCGAATTAAAAATAGGAGACCTGTGATCACGTGCTAATCACTTATTCGTCGGAATGCGGAGAAAGCGCCAGTGGTGACCAAAGAATAAAAATAACTTGTTTTAAAATTTTAAACTGTAGTAATTTTTTTAATGTTGTAATAAATATTTTTTAAATACAACTAATTTAAATATTACTTAAAATAAAATATCTTTTAATTCTTTAATTTTTAAATACAACTAATTTAAATATTACTTAAAATAAAATATCTTTTAATTCTTTAATTTAAAATAAATAATCAATTAACATGTACCAAACGAATCATATGGGATTCCAACCAAACCAAAAACAAGAAAACAATACATTAGAAAACACCTACAGTAGTACAAGAATAAGTGAGAATTACACAATAATCTCGGAATACTATGTATTTATTATACGTTTTTATATTTCTCAATCACTTAATATAAACAATTAATATTCAATCTTTTTTATCAATCATACTACCATAAAATACCACGTGGTCATATTCCTAAACTACCCAATAATCACCCAATAATAAAATTACACTGAGGGCGTGTTTGGGAATTTTTTTTTGGATAAAAAATAAAAGAGTCACTAGAAGGCAAAAAAATTATTCTTTTTATTTTTTTAACGTACTTTTATAAAAAATAAAAAATCATTACAAAAATCAATTTCCAAACAATCCTAACTCTGAATGCAAACCAACACAACACCCACAAACCATCAAAACAACATAATAATCAGTTAGGGAAACAGAGGAAGACCACAGCACAGCACAAACATAAACAGAGAATAAACATTTGTCCCACACCTAATCTCAGCTAACCAAAACTAGCAGATTAAAATGAAAATTGTACCAGACAAATCAAATTTTTCTACCAGCAATTTCATCGACCCGTCCCTTTCTTTAACAGATGCATAAGATTTCACCCAAAAGGGCTATTACTGAAACTTTTACTCAAATTTATGGTTGAATATCTGAGTTTGTCCATTAGAATGAATGATTCATATCAAAATAAATCTCTTACTCAAATTTAAGTAAAAATTTGAGAAAGAGCTCGAGATCAACCATTATAGTTGGCGTGTATAGTCAATGTACTAGTAACACAACACCTTTCATTTATTTCTCTTTTCATGTTCTTGGTTTGGAATATCTAGTACTTTGCAACATGAATGAAAGGGGAAGCTAAAATGGAGGCAGAAGCCAAGAAGAAACTCGATGACTGGATAATTTCGATTAACAATACGCTGGCTGAAGTGGAAAAGCCGTCGAAATTAAGTATCTATAAAGTTCCCAAAAAACTTGTAAAACTCAAGGAAGATGCCTATACACCCAGTATTGTCTCCATCGGACCTTTTCATCATAAGAACAAGGAGTTGCTAGCTTTTGAAGAACACAAACAGCGATACATGCTTCATCTTTTTATGAGAACATATGAAGCTGCACGATCTACCCTCAAGGAGTGTGCCACTGCCATAAAAAGATTTGGAAGAAGAATTTCGAAGATGTTATTCAGGATATATAAAGTTCGACGAGCAGGAGCTTGCTGAAATATTGCTAGTTGATGGCTGCTTCATACTCGAACTCTTTTTGAGATATTCGGATATGGAGAACTATAAGGATAAAGTTGAGGACGACGACCCCATAATCAACAATGCTTCGACTATTGCAAGTCTTCGACATGATTTGGCATTACTTGAGAACCAGATTCCCTTTCGTGTTCTGCAGAAGCTTTTCGACATTATAAAAAAGCATATGCCACAGCCATTACCATACTTATTTACTACAAAGGATAGCGTGGTCTATTTAGCATTACTCTTTTTAAAACCGGCTTTGGGTTTGAGGGACAAACCAGTTGAAAGAAAATCCGAGAAGTTAACTGGTGACCATTTACTTGATATATTGCACAATTTTTACATCCTCCCACCACGTGACAGAAGCCAGCATGGCGGGCAAAGTGAATCCAGAAAGTGTGCTGGCGCTGCACGACTTTTGAAGGCAGGAATTCGACTTCATGTTGACAAAAGTTCAGAAAATTTATTAGACATAAAGTTCGATAAAGGAGTTGTTACAATGCCACCATTACAAATACAGGAATCTATCACAGAATCAATCTTC
Source organism: Camellia granthamiana (assembly GCA_036172215.1). NCBI lineage: Eukaryota > Viridiplantae > Streptophyta > Magnoliopsida > Ericales > Theaceae > Camellia > Camellia granthamiana. Next base: position 71,803 of record JAXFYN010000042.1, read on the forward strand.
CGAAATCTGATTGCTTTTGAGCAATGCAGCATTGGCACCCCACATCACATTGCATCATACGTGTTGCTTATGAAACGTCTCCTCAGTTCCTCGCATGATGTTGAAATTCTCCGAAAAAGAAAGATCATAATAAATGATTTGAGTGATGATGACATTAGCAGTGGCAGTGGCGGTGATGAAGTGGTTACAGCTCTCTTCAAATCCATGTGCGATGGAGTTGTTTTAAAGGACTTTTATTTTTCCAGGTTGTGTGAGGAGGTTAATGACTACCCCAAGGCTTGTTTGGACTTGCGCAGACTTAAGGCAAGAGTGATGGTCATATGTCGTGAATATATGCTAGTCTTGGGAGCTAAATATTTCGTCACTCCATGGACCACATTGTCGGTCATTGCTGCAGGCCTGGTTCTCGGCTTCACTGCCATGCAAACCTATTACTCTGCCAGAACTTATTATCATCAATACTAAGTTCTTCTACTTCATACAATGGTAGAGGTGACTTTGACCGCCAATAATGCCCAGATTACCATCTCCTTTTCACGTTTTGTTTACTAGGTGGTTACGTTAATGATATCCACGCTGGGACTCATTATATATTCAACTAATGTAATTGTAATATTTAGATTGTATTTGGTTTATGGATTTAAGAAAAATTAAGAAAGAGGAATAAAAAATACGTGTGAAACTAAGTGAAATGTAAATATATGTTATTCACATTTCACTTATTTTTTTTCTTTTTCTTTTTTTTCCTTCTAAATCTCTCCTTCAATTCATGAACTAAACACATCCTTAATAAACAAAATACCATAAAAAGATATGATCATCTTACTTTTTAGAAGCGTACTTTTCGCTACTTGAACTTTGTAAGGCATGTTGAGAGTATTCAATAATTTAATAAGATTTGTATGTAAAATATTTTTCTTGATGTTGCATGTTTGTATGAATGAATAAATTCGAGAAGAGGGTTTTGGTCATGGGGGGAGCTACAGCTATTTTAGTGGTGGCAATTGACACCATTGGAATTCCAAAATTGTAAATTGTTTAAAGTATACGTGGAATTTTATTCAAAAGTTTTAGATTTTAAAAATTGAACCCAGTAAACTTAGGAAACAAAAATTTACATTTGGAGTTTAGAAATCGTTTTGGTATAGTTAAAAATAATAATCAAATCTATACAAAATTTTCAATCTCTTAGAAGGAAAATACTATTCAAACTAATAAATTTTACAAAATTTTCTTACTAATAATATATGTCATGCAATAGAGAATTTTAAAAATTAAAAGGGCCACATCAGCGAGTAAATTTTATTATTATTATTATTATTATTATTATTATTATTATTTTTTTTTTTTTATGAAATATACTAATTATCTTATTGAAGCGATGGTGTTAATGTCCCAATACTTTGTTTTTGTTTACAATTTGACTAGTTTAAATTAATTTTGTCAATGTGATTAGAAATATATCAAACTTATAAACCTTTAATGTTGATGGCTTGTGTAAAGCTAAAAATATAACATGACATGACATTAATGATGACCTGCTAAATGATTTCACTTATTGTAATACTTGACTATGGGCCCCAACTTCCATTTGGCGTCGCCCTGCTGATGTTGGTGGGTCTACAACACCCAAATTTTGGCAATTTGGATGAGCTTGCATGAGGCATAGTGGGTTTTGTTGGGCATACAATGATATGGTTGAGCCAAGTTTTGACACTAAAGTTAGGTCTTGGGATCATTTGTTTCAATTTGCTGTACCAATCTTCTGTCCCGTCATTTAGATGATGCCACGCCATGAGTAAAATTAAAACTTTAGGCTCGCCCCACGGGATTGATTCTTCAGACGAGGAATTGCTTTAGGTATTTGATAGTGTTTTGTCATACTTAACCACCGCCGACGACACAATAGTGCGGAAAAGGAAGCAACAAATAACCACTGATCTGGTAGATATGCAATGAACTGTGTAATGTTTGGAACAAACATAAAGGATTGCAGGGCTGTTGAAAAGCCTTCGGCACCTAAACTCATGTTTTTCCAATGCTCTCTTTTTCTTTTTTTCTTTTTTTGTTTTTACTAGATCTTAGCAATCTATTTCTATAGAAAAAAAATCTACAACTGTAAGGTTATGTCTCTATTTAACGAAATCGCCATTAGTACAAATAGATGATTTAAAGGACTCCGTTCATTAGCTCTTACTGGTTAGCCATACGTATCTACATGAATTTGACTGATAGAAGTGTTGGAAATGGTTATAAATTCTGGGTAAAACCAGAATTTTATCCTAAGTTTGGTCTAATTTTTAGGTGGGCCCCGTGCGTCGTTTTACACGGGTCAAAGTGGTAATGCGTTCTATGTCGCGTTATGATTCACGTGGTATATTTAGTTGTTTAAAACCATTACCGAGTGAATAGGAAATTGAAGCCAAAGTGTGCTCCATGGAAATGGAGTTTTGGTGAAAATTCCTTATTGCTTGAATAAGGCTTGTCCCACATTGATTTGGTGGGAGGTTTTGAAAGGGTTTATAAGGCTTGGGTTTGGTGCTTGGGGTGTGCCCCAAGGGGTACCCAAGTGTTTTAGAGGGAGAGGTTATGGGCAAAATGGGCTAGACCCATTGGACTCAAAAATCACCTGGGCTGGGCTTGGGCGCGGGTGCGTGGTGTGTGGTTGGGTTGGGCTTGTTCGGCCCAATACTAATCTTTTTGGGCCAAAAACATTTGAATTTAACCCAGAATTCAAATTAAACTGGGTTTGGAATTTCTGTTCATCCAAACAAGGCCCTTCCCGTTTTCAAACAGAATTAAACTGGTTTGGCATTTTGGTTCATCCAAACAGGGCCCTTCCCGTTTTTATCTGTTTGAATAGTTAACCAACAGATTCAAATCTGTTGAAATTCAAACCCAACAGGTTTCATACCTGTTCAATTCAAATCCTACAGCCACCTTAACATCTATAAATAGACCAGCCTCCCATTTGGATTAATACACCAATTTTCGTATTCCATCTCTGCTTTAAATCTCTGCCATATTGCTGCATTTTATTTCTGAAAGAAAGAGTGTAAACACTTAGTGTGTTCGACGAACAATTAAATTGTAGTGCTGCATTTAATTGTTGATAAGATCATTTCATCCTGGGAGATAGACGTCCAAGTTCTGAAAGCACCGTGGAGAGGACGAATCTGTCTTAAGGACACAGTGTTAAACACTGGACTTGATCAGAAAGTTATTCGAAGAAATTAACCAAGTAAGTTGTTTAATTTATTCTGTTTTTATTTGTTTATTTAATCAGATTATTATTTTGTTTTTGTAACAAAATAAAATCTGGTTTTTATTTATTTATTTTTATGTTGAGTTTGATTTTTGTAATCAAACATATTCTCTCCTTTTCTTTATTTCTTTAAATTCTAATTGTTGTTTTGTACACAATAGAATTAAATTCTAATTGTTGTTTTGTACACAATAGAATTAAATCGTTTAAATATAGTGAAGATTGTCCGACAATCTTAAGACAGATTCCTTTTTGGTATCTTCATTATATTTAATTTTCTGGTTTTCAAAATAATATTCTGGTTGGAAAAACAAATAGTGATTTATGCTATTTGACAGATAGTAGTAATATACTGTCTCTTTTCTTTGACAATATACTAGTAGTAATATACTGGTGTCATTAACAATTTCAGAATATTATTTGGGGTTACAGAAAATTATTTTGGTATTTTATTTTTCTAGTTTTAGTAACAAGGAAAAAAAAATTATTTTATTTTCTGGTTTTAGTAACTAGAAAATTAATTTGTGTTTTAATTTTTTCTGATTTTTGTAATCAGAGATTATGGCTACTACAACTGAAACTGCATCTGGCAGTGGTACTCCTGTTGTTACACCAACATCGGTCCCTATTCAGAACCATGTTCATGTACCAATCAATCATGGAGAAAAACCGGAAAAATTTAATGGTACCGAGTTTAAGAGATGGCAGCAGAAGATGCTGTTCTATCTTACAACTCTTAATTTGGCCCGGTTTCTCCATGAAGAGGCTCCAGCACTTAAAGAGGGTGAAAGTGATCGACAAGTTGTTGCCGCAGTAGATGCTTGGAAACATTCAGATTTCCTGTGCAGAAACTACATCCTCAATGGCCTTGACAACATGCTGTATAATGTATACAGTCCTCTGAAGTCAGCAAAAGAATTGTGGGATTCTTTGGAGAAGAAATACAAGACAGAGGATGCCGGCACAAAGAAATTTGTCGTCGGTAAATTTCTGGACTTCGTTATGATTGACTCCCAAACGGTAATATCTCAAGTTCAAAGTTTTCAGATAATTTTGCATGATATTCATTCAGAAGGTATGTCTCTTAGCGAGTCTTTTCAAGTCGCTGCTTTGGTGGAAAAGTTACCACCGGCTTGGAAAGATTTTAAAAATTATTTAAAACATAAACGCAAAGAGATGACCATGGATGAGTTAATTGTAAGATTAAGAATTGAGGAAGATAACCGAAAGGCTGAAAAGAGGAATGGGAAAAATCCCATTGAGTCCAAGGCTAATGTGGTTGAACAAGTTCAAAAACCACATAATAAAAAGAGGAAGTTTACTGGAGATGGTCCTAAACAAAGCGACAGCAACAAGAAGTTCAAAGGGAAATGCTATAACTGTGGCAAGACTGGACATCGAGCTTCTGACTGCCGCCGCCCTAAGAAGGTTCATGGAAGTACAAGTAAGAAGACCACCAATCAAGCCAATGTAACAGAATTGGATTACATCTCTGACGGGGTGAATGACATCAATCTCTCTGCTGTGGTGTCTGAGGTTAACTTGGTTGGAAATCCCAAAGAGTGGTGGGTTGACACTGGAGCAACTCGTCACATATGTGCGGACAAGAAGATGTTCACTACCTACAATGAGGCTGCAAATGGTGAGCAACTTTTTATGGGAAATTCTTCTACTTCTACTGTGGCTGGACAAGGGAAAGTGATCTTGAAGATGACATCAGGAAAAGAACTGACCCTCAACAACGTACTGCATGTACCTGACATCCGGAAGAATTTAGTTTCTGGTTCTTTGTTAAGTAAAAATGGTTTTAGGCTTGTTTTTGAGTCTGATAAGTTTGTATTAACAAAGAGTGGTATGTATGTTGGTAAGGGATACATGAGTGATGGTCTCTTTAAACTTAATGTAATGACAGTTGTACCAAAAGTTGCTATGAATGAGAATAACGCATCTTTTGCTTATATTCTTGAGTCGAATTTATGGCATGATAGATTAGGACATGTGAATTTTGATGCTTTGCGTAGATTAATTGGTTTGGATTATATACCAAAGTTTGAAATTAATCCTAATCATAAATGTGAAGTTTGTGTAAAAGCGAAACTAACTAAGGCTCCTTTTAAATCGGTTGAAAGGAAAACTGAACCTCTAGAATTAATTCATACTGATGTATGTGATCTAAAATTTATTCAAACTATAGGAGGCAAAAAGTATTTCATAACATTTATCGATGATTGCACAAGGTATTGTTATGTTTATTTACTTAGAAGTAAAGATGAAGCCTTAGAAATGTTTAAACTCTACAAAACAGAAGTTGAAAATCAACTTGGTAAAACCATTAAAATGGTTAGAAGTGATAGGGGTGGTGAATATGATGCACCATTAAATGAATTTTGTGCACAACATGGCATTATTCATCAAACTACAGCCCCTTATTCTCCACAGCAAAATGGAATTGCTGAAAGGAAAAATAGAACCCTAAAAGAAATGATGAATGCCATGTTACTAAGTTCAGGCTTACCACAGAACTTGTGGGGGGAAGCAATATTGTCTGCTAATTATGTTCTTAATAGAATACCCCACAAGAAAACCAAAAGCATTCCTTATGAATTATGGAAAGGTCGACCACCTTCCTACAAATACTTAAAAGTGTGGGGGTGTTTAGCAAAAGTTGAAGTTCCTGTTCCTAAAAAGACTAAGATAGGACCAAAAACAGTAGATTGTGTGTTTATTGGTTATGCTCAGAATAGTAGTGCATATCGGTTTCTGACTTATAAATCAGAAATACCAGATATAAATGTGAACACTATTATAGAGTCAAGGAATGTTGTGTTTTTTGAATATGTCTTTCCTTACAAGAAAGGACAGGAATTAAGTTCACAGAAAAGAACTTATGATTTTACACAAAGTCAAGAGACTAATGACAATCAAACACAAGAGACTAGTAATGGTCTCAATCAACAGGATTTAACTGATGATGAACCAAGAAGAAGTAAAAGAGCAAGAACATCAAAATCCTTTGGTCCAGATTTTCTGACATACTTGTTAGAAAATGAACCTCAAAGCTTTAAGGCAGCAATGACAGGTCCTGAAGCACCTTTGTGGAAAGAGGCTGTTAATAATGAAATTGAATCCATTATGCAAAATCATACTTGGGAATTGGTGGATCTTCCACCAGGTTCTAAACCTCTTGGATATAAATGGATATTCAAGAGAAAAATGAAAGCAGATGGTTCAATTGACAAGTATAAAGCAAGACTTGTAGTTAAAGGTTACAGACAAAAGGAAGGTCTGGACTATTTTGACACATATTCCCCTGTGACAAGAATAACATCCATTCGCATGCTTATTTCTATAGCAGTGTTGTTTAATTTAGAAATACATCAAATGGATGTTAAGACAGCTTTCTTAAACGGTGATCTAAATGAAGAGATCTATATGGAACAACCCGAAGGGTTTGTTGTATCAGGACAAGAAAAGAAAGTTTGTCGACTTGTAAAATCCCTTTATGGATTAAAACAAGCACCTAAGCAATGGCATGAAAAATTTGATCATGCAATGCTTACTAATGGGTTTAAGATAAACGAATGTGACAAATGTGTCTATGTTAAAAACACTGACCAAGGCTATGTCATAGCTTGTCTTTATGTGGATGACATGCTTATCATTGGAAGCAGTCAAAACATGATCAAATCAACTAAGCAAATGCTTAACAAAAGATTTGATATGAAAGATATGGGGGTCACAGATGTTATATTAGGAATGAAAATAACTAAAACATCTGACGGATATGCATTATCTCAATCTCATTATATTGAGAAAATTCTTGATAAATTTATCAAGGATGATTTGAATTTAGCTAGAACACCTGTAGACATCAGTCTTTATTTATCGAAAAATAAAGGTGATGCAGTGTCTCAGTTAAAATACTCCCAAATCATTGGAAGCCTAATGTACCTAATGAATTGTACTCGTCCTGATATAGCTTATGCTATCAGTAAATTGAGTAGGTACACTAGTAACCCTGGAAAAGACCATTGGAAAGCGATCATTCGAGTTCTTAGATATCTAAGATTCACTCGTGATCATGGTTTGAACTTTACTCGATATCCAGCAGTACTCGAAGGTTATTGTGATGCCAATTGGATATCGGATACTAAAGATTCAAAATCCACTAGTGGATATGTCTTTACTCTAGGAGGCGCTGCTGTTTCTTGGAAGTCCACGAAACAAGCTTGCATCGCACGATCCACAATGGAATCTGAGTTCATTGCTTTAGACAAAGCAGGTGAAGAAGCAGAATGGCTTCGTCACTTCTTAGAAGATATTCCAATGTGGCCAAAACCTGTGCCAGCTATTTGCATTCATTGTGATAGTCAATCTGCAATAGGTAGGGCACAGAATCATATGTATAACGGTAAGTCACGACATATTCGTCGTCGACATAATACCGTAAGGCAATTGTTGTCAAACGGAATAATCTCAATAGATTATATAAAATCTAAAGAGAATATTGCGGATCCGTTAACAAAAGGTTTGACAAAAAGAGCTAGTGTATAGTTCATCGAAGGGGATGGGATTAAAGCCTATTACATAAGAGTCGTCATAATGGTAACCCTACTTATATGACTGGAGATCCCAAGTATAACGACCCCGGTCTTTTCCCATTTGATTATTGCATCCGGACTTACGTTCCGTGGATTCTGCTGCTATATTTGTTGTTGTTGTCCTTTAAATTCCTTATTCTTGGGTTATAGGATGTGTTTAGCAGGTTGGTTGCAGATTGGTTGGGTTTAGAAACCAAGTCTGCATGTTCAGTTTTTGGCTTGGTCGCTCGAGCGAGCTTATCTTCGCTCGAGCGAGGTCTTCCTTTTTGGTTAGTCGCTCGAGCGAGCCTTTCTTGGCTCGAGCGAGGATTGCGTCCAGTACCTAGACCTGAACGCAGTGTTTGTTGGCTCGAGCGAGCTTTTCTTCGCTCGAGCGAGCTAGTTTGTCTTTGGCTCGAGCGAGCTTCTCTTCGCTCGATCGAGGTCAGTTTCTTGTGTCTGGTCGCTCGAGCGACCAGGTCTTCGCTCGAGCGAGCCTGTCCAGTATTTAAACGTAACAGCGGGATTTTTAGGGCAGTTTTTCATTCTTTTTGATCTCAAACCCTAAAGTCCGACTTTTCTTCTTCTCTAAACACCTTTTCTCCTAGGTTTGATCTAGTTAGGGTGTATTTCTACCCTAGTTCTTTTACAAATAAGATAGAGGAGAGTGGGGGCTTCCATTTAATCCGAGCAGTTGTCGGTTTGGAGCACTCTGGAGTTTCGAGCACCTTCTTCATCATCATCTTGTTGGGTTCTTTCTTGAGGTAGGGATTTCCTACTCCATTTATGCGTTTTAATCCTAAGTGGTGGTATTTTGGTATGTGGGAGTAGTTTGGTAATTTTGGGAGAAACCTTAGGGTTTGTCATAGATTAATTTATATAATTAATTTAAGGGAAGATTGTGTTATTGGGTTTAATTCATGAAATTGGGGGATTAGGAGATAAATTGATGTAGTTGGATATTTAATCACTCGTCTGTGAAATTGAGATTATTTGTGTTATTATATTTATTTCTTGTTTAGAAATAATTGTTTTGAGCTATCGGTGGAGGATAGCCATTGATTGTTGTAGACCTTGCATGCGGCTTAGGTATAACTAAAATTGAGTCATTTATTTGACTGTTGGGTTAATACAGAACATTCGTGTATTGATTATGTGTTGTATATGGCAAGTATTGATTATGTTGCATATGCATTTGGTTTTGGAGGAGATAGGGGATGAACTCCACGGTTTAGGGGAAGATAGGGGATGGACCTCTAAACCGGATTTGTTGGGAGGAGATAGGGGATGGACTCCAGTAGCATCACATATGTGTGTGCTTATTGATAATAGAAATATTTCTATTTGTTGTTGATATGGTACATCACCACCATGTGTGTCAGTTGGGAAGTATGGAAGTGGATTTGATTGAGATTTGTTATAACACCAGCATGTGTGTTTAATTTGTTATAAGAAAGGTTTAACCTGATTTGTTGTCCCTGTTGAGTTGTTTGGCCAGGTTCTGAGCCATGTCTGTATGAATGAAAAGTGTATTGTGTCATAGACCATGTGTCATAGACAACGTAGACATTCGTGTCATAATATTGTAAACTGAATATTTTGTGTTAACCATGTATCGGGTGCTACTGCTTTAGTTAATTCTTATGCTTGGTTTAGTATTTCTCTACTGGGCTGTGGCTCACCCTATATGGGAACTTCATTTTCAGGTTCAGGTGGTTCACAACCTCCAAAGACTTAGCTTGTGAGGAATTGGACTTGAAGATTTGCTTTATTTGTGTTATTTGTTTTATCTGAACTATGTAAACATTCAAGCCGAGGGCTTTATTTGTTTTGAGTTAGAACTCATGGAATTGTGTCCAAGTATTGGCTTGGCAAGATGTAAGCCCGTAGGGCATTTATTATGATGTTTTATTTCGTAATACTCTGATGATTGAAATAATATAATGTTTCTTTTAATAATGCATGTCTTGTTTTATATTTAATGGGTTAATTTTTGAGGGCGTTACAACTTGGTATCAGAGCGTACCGGGTTTGAATACTTTGGGTACGTGGGAAGTGATTAGTATCACAATGGGTTCGTCTCGTTTGATAGAGACTTAGTGTAATGATTACATGCTTATATGATAACATGTTTATGTGACTATGTGGGTATGGAATGTAGTTTCTAGGATGTTGATTGGACCCTTGAGTCTCTGAAAGTCTTGTTGGAAAGGCACTTGATCAATGTTGTTTCCAATCGGAACTTTAGTGACGCCTCGGGACTATCATTATCCAGGAATGAAATTCGTAGGTGCTTATGTGATTATGTGCTTACGTGGTGTGATTTATTGTTGTCCAATGTATTAGGACGCGAGTGTCATAGTTTTGGCATATTATTTAGAGTGCTAACGTCTTTGTTTCCTTTATTAGGATGTCAGGACGAGGACGAGGACGAGGTCGTGGTAGGCGTGGTAGGCAGGCCAGGCAGGAAGTGCCTATACCGGAGGAAATTCCGACAGTCCAGGAGGGTGTTGGCCAGGCCAATGTGGCCGAGCCAGTAGGCCAACAGGCTATGGGCGCTTTAGCCCGAGAGATAGCAGGGGCATTCAGGGAGTCAGTAGGCATTCTCCGAGCTCAGAATCAGGCTCCGGTTGTTGTTGCGGATGCAGGACCCTCCTTTTTGAAGAGGGAGTTTTTCCGATCTAATCCGGATGAATTTGTGGGTGATCCAAAAGAGCCGCTTAAAGCAGATGAATGGCTCGAACAGACAACGAAAACGTTTGAGATGCTTGGCATCGAAGACGAGGGGTTGAAGGTGACCTTGGCATCTTTCCAGCTTAAGGGGGATGCGGGTCAGTGGTGGAAGTTCACCAAAGGTCGTATTGGAGGTACTTGGAAGGCTTTTGTTGATGCTTTTCAGGAGAAGTACCTGTCTCCAGCTGTTCAGGAGAAGTTGAGAGATCAGTTTTGCCAGCTAAAGCAGAATAGTTCATCAGTGGCTGAGTTTGAGGCCTCATTTACTAGTTTGTCCAGGTTCGCACCTGAGTTAGTGGCGTCTGAGGAGCGCCGGTGTATTGAGTTTGAGAAGAAGTTGAGGCGTGGCCTCATGCTGAGAGTTGTCGGATCTATGATTAAGGATTTTGGGCGATTGGTTGATGCAGCAGCCCATACCGAGACTATGATGCAGGAGGAGGAGGAAGGGCAGAAAGGCTCCAAGAGGAGTCAGGATGGCCAGAGTGATGGCAGGAGGCAGAGAGGTTTTACTCCTCAGCAGCCTCAGAGTAGTTTTTCTAGATCCACTTTTCCAGTGCCGAGTGCTAGTTCTGGGAAAGGCAGTCAGGGAGACATTACCTGTTTCAAGTGTGGTCAGCTGGGCCACAAGTCTCCAGTTTGTCCTCAGAGGGGAGGAGTTCAGAGAGTAGCATCTTCTTCGGCTCGATCTCAGAGCCAGAGTCAGGGCAGAGGCCAGCCGCTCTCTTGTTTTCAGTGCGGTCAACCGGGGCACATGAAGAGGTTTTGCCCACAGTTGGGTGCCACGTCTGGTGCATCTGGTTCGAGGCAGACTCAGAGTCAGCTGCCTGCTCCGTCAGTTCAGGCCTCGAGGGCCAATCAGGGGGCTTCTTCGTCCCAGTCTGTGCAGCAGTCTTATGCTCCGAGGGGTGAGCAGGTTGATCAGAGGTCGTCTGGGCGCGTGTATGCTGTTACCGCGCAGGATCCTGTACCGGCTCCATCTGTTGTGAGAGGTACCTTCTTGTTTTGCAATTCAGTTGCTAGTGTTTTGATCGATACGGGTGCATCTCATTCTTTTGTGTCTGCTGCATTTGCATCCATTTTGGAGTTGGAGTTAGCTCAGTTAGCATCGCCTATTTGTGTAGTGTCACCTCTTGGGGGTGAGTTGATTTTGAAACAAGGTGTTAGGGGTTGTGATATAGAGGTCGATGATCATAGAATCCCTTTTTCCTTTGTGGTTATGCCCATGAAGGGCTTCGATGTTATTTTGGGTATGGACTGGTTATCGTCATACCGGGCATTTATTGATTGCTACCGTCAGAGGGTCACTTGCTGTACTATTAACGGAGAACGTTTCCATTTTCTGGGGGACAGAGTTGGTAGTGTTTTGCCACCGGGGTATGATCCGCGAGGGCAGAGTGAGCTTAGTGGTCTACTTGCTAGCTTTGAGAGTAGTGAGTGTGATGCGACCCAGATTGTATTGCCGAGGGTGGTTTGTGAGTATTCGGATGTTTTTCCCGAGGACCTTGTTAGTTTGCCACCTCATCGAGAGATTGAGTTCTCGATTGATTTAGTGCCCGGCACAGTGCCGATTTCTATGGCACCTTACCGTTTTGCCCCAGCCGAGTTGGTTGAGTTGAAGGTTCAACTCCAGGAGTTACTAGATAAGGGCTACATTCGCCCTAGTGTTTCGCCGTGGGGGGCACCGGCCCTATTTGCTAAGAAGAAAGGTGGTGCTTTGAGACTGTGTATAGATTACCGGAAATTGAATCGGGTTACGGTTAAGAATAAGTACCCTATGCCTCGTATTGATGATTTGTTTGACCAGTTGAAGGGTTCCCGTTGTTTCTCTAAGATAGATTTGAGATCGGGTTACCACCAGTTGAGGGTCAGAGAGGAGGATATTCCGAAGACGGCATTCCGTACGCGGTATGGCCACTATGAGTTCCTGGTGATGCCATTTGGGCTCACCAATGCACCGGCAGTGTTTATGGATTTGATGAACCGGATCTTCCGGGAATTCTTGGATCGTTTTGTGGTCGTCTTCGTGGACGACATTCTGATTTATTCACCTTCGAGGGAGGAGCACGAGGAACACTTGAGAGTGGTGCTTGAGTTACTTAGAGTCCACAAGCTTTATGCTAAGTTCGGGAAGTGTGAGTTCTGGCTAGAAGAGGTGAAGTTCTTAGGCCATGTGGTTTCTGGGGAAGGGGTATCTGTTGATACATCCAAGACTGAGGCAGTGCAAGATTGGGCACAGCCTAAGAGTGTGTTTGAGATCCGCAGTTTTCTGGGATTAGCTGGGTATTACCGCCGGTTTGTGAAAGATTTCTCCAGGTTAGCTTCACCGTTGACTAGATTGACTCAGAAGGGAGTCAAATTTGTATGGAGTGAGACTTGTGAAAAGTCGTTTCAGGAATTGAAGGTTAGACTGACCACCGCTCCAGTCTTGATTATTCCGGAGAGAGGGTTGGGTTATGCAGTCTTTTGTGATGCCTCACGGGAGGGTCTGGGTTGTGTGTTGATGCAAGAGGGGAAGGTGGTCGCCTATGGCTCACGTCAGTTGAAAATTCACGAGAAGAACTACCCTACGCATGACTTAGAATTAGCAGCTGTAATATTTGCCTTGAAGATTTGGAGGCATTATCTGTATGGTGAGAAATTTGAGGTATTCTCCGATCAGAAGAGTCTGAAATATCTGTTCACACAGAAAGACTTGAACTTGAGGCAGAGGAGGTGGATGGAGTTTATTGAGGATTATGACTTCGAGTTGCACTATCATCCGGGAAAGGCCAATGTTGTGGCCGATGCCCTTAGCAGGAAATCTGTTGGTGACATAGCTAGTATAGCCATCCGAGAGTGGGAGATGTTGGGTGCACTTGGGGAGTTTGATTTGCTTTTGGGTGAATCCGTTGAGGCTGCGGCCTTATTTTCTGTTGTTGCACAGCCTACACTTGTGACTCGAGTGTTAGAGGCTCAGAGGGGTGATCTTGAGGTAGAATCTCTCCGAGAGAAGATTTCCAGTGGGAAGGTTGAGAAGGGTTTAGCGGTGTATCCCGACCTGAGTGTGAGATACCGAGACCGTTTGTTTGTGCCGGAGTCTTGCCGAGAGGAGGTACTCCGAGAGTTTCATCATTCGCGCCTTGCGGTGCATCCGGGAGGCACTAAGATGTATCGGGATTTGGGTCGCCAGTTTTGGTGGCGGGGTATGAAGAGAGATGTGGCAGCTTTCGTATCTAAGTGCCTTACTTGTCAGCAAGTGAAGGCCGAACATCAGAGGCCAGCGGGTTTGTTGCAACCCTTGCCTATTGCCGAGTGGAAGTGGGAGCATGTCACTATGGACTTCGTTGTGGGTCTTCCGAGGACTCAGCGGGGTAGTGATGCTATTTGGGTGGTTGTAGACCGGTTGACGAAGTCAGCGCACTTCATTCCTATGCGTGTTAGAGATTCGGTAGATCATCTTGCCGACTTATATATCCGGGACATAGTGAGGTTGCACGGGGTCCCAGTGACGATCGTCTCAGATAGAGATCCTCGTTTTACTGCTAGGTTGTGGCAGAGTTTGCAGAGTGCTTTAGGCACTAAGTTGGCTTTTAGCACGGCTTATCATCCTCAGACTGACGGGCAGTCCGAGCGTACTATTCAGATCCTTGAGGATATGCTTCGGGGTTGTGTTCTCGACTTTAGTGGGTCGTGGGAGAGGCACTTACCATTAGTGGAGTTTGCCTACAACAACAGTTTCCAGTCTAGTATCGGTATGGCACCATTTGAGGCCTTGTATGGCCGACCGTGTAGGTCTCCAGTATGTTGGGCCGAGGTGGGTGATGCACCTTTGTTGGGTCCAGAGTTAGTGAGGGAAACGACGGAGAAGGTTAAGCTTATCCGTAGGAGGCTTGTTACAGCTCAGAGTCGTCAGAAATCTTATGCTGACCGTAGGAGGAGACCTTTGGTGTTTGAGGTGGGTGATCATGTCTTTCTGAAGATATCACCCAAACGAGGTTTGATGAGGTTTGGGAAGAGCGGGAAGTTGTCCCCTCGGTTTATTGGGCCTTTTGAGATCCTTGAGAGGATTGGTGAGGCTGCTTATCGTTTAGCTTTGCCACCGCTGTTATCCGGAGTTCATGACGTGTTTCATGTGAGTATGCTTCGGAAGTATGAGCCAGATCCGTCACATGTGTTGGATTGGACTGATTTAGTTGTTGATGAGGATGTCTCGTATGAGGAGAGACCGGTACGGGTTTTGGATAGGCGGGATCAAGTTTTGCGTGGCAAGACCATCCCTTTGGTGAAAGTTCTGTGGAAGCATCACGGAGTGGAGGAAGCCACTTGGGAACGTGAGTTGGAAGTCCGTGAGAAATATCCGGATTTGTTTATTGATTTGTAATCTTGCACTTAGATTATATAATGTTGCGGAACTTGAGAATTTTATATATGTCTTAAGTTGGAAAACATTGAGAATGTTTTGGGATTTAATGTTAGCATTTTGAAACTTGCCTCATAATGGGAGTAGAATATAACATTTATGTGTTGAATATGTTGTTTATATCATGAGATTGAATATGATATGGAATTTGTTAATATTGAAAGGAATAATGCATAACATTGATGCAGGTTGAAATATATGTTGGTTTATACATATTGTGAGATGCCTCTTGATAAGAGATGAAGTGACCAATATTGGTCAAGTTGTTGATTATTATTTTATATATCATTGGGAATTAAGAAAAACTTTTTTTTTACAAACTCATGCTTAATTTCGGGGACGAAATTCTTTTAAGGGGGGGAGGTTATAACGACCCCGGTCTTTTCCCATTTGATTATTGCATCCGGACTTACGTTCCGTGGATTCTGCTGCTATATTTGTTGTTGTTGTCCTTTAAATTCCTTATTCTTGGGTTATAGGATGTGTTTAGCAGGTTGGTTGCAGATTGGTTGGGTTTAGAAACCAAGTCTGCATGTTCAGTTTTTGGCTTGGTCGCTCGAGCGAGCTTATCTTCGCTCGAGCGAGGTCTTCCTTTTTGGTTAGTCGCTCGAGCGAGCCTTTCTTGGCTCGAGCGAGGATTGCGTCCAGTACCTAGACCTGAACGCAGTGTTTGTTGGCTCGAGCGAGCTTTTCTTCGCTCGAGCGAGCTAGTTTGTCTTTGGCTCGAGCGAGCTTCTCTTCGCTCGATCGAGGTCAGTTTCTTGTGTCTGGTCGCTCGAGCGACCAGGTCTTCGCTCGAGCGAGCCTGTCCAGTATTTAAACGTAACAGCGGGATTTTTAGGGCAGTTTTTCATTCTTTTTGATCTCAAACCCTAAAGTCCGACTTTTCTTCTTCTCTAAACACCTTTTCTCCTAGGTTTGATCTAGTTAGGGTGTGTTTCTACCCTAGTTCTTTTACAAATAAGATAGAGGAGAGTGGGGGCTTCCATTTAATCTGAGCAGTTGTCGGTTTGGAGCACTCTGGAGTTTCGAGCACCTTCTTCATCATCATCTTGTTGGGTTCTTTCTTGAGGTAGGGATTTCCTACTCCATTTATGCGTTTTAATCCTAAGTGGTGGTATTTTGGTATGTGGGAGTAGTTTGGTAATTTTGGGAGAAACCTTAGGGTTTGTCATGGATTAATTTATATAATTAATTTAAGGGAAGATTGTGTTATTGGGTTTAATTCATGAAATTGGGGGATTAGGAGATAAATTGATGTAGTTGGATATTTAATCACTCGTCTGTGAAATTGAGATTATTTGTGTTATTATATTTATTTCTTGTTTAGAAATAATTGTTTTGAGCTATCGGTGGAGGATAGCCATTGATTGTTGTAGACCTTGCATGCGGCTTAGGTATAACTGAAATTGAGTCATTTATTTGACTGTTGGGTTAATACAGAACATTCGTGTATTGATTATGTGTTGTATATGGCAAGTATTGATTATGTTGCATATGCATTTGGTTTTGGAGGAGATAGGGGATGAACTCCACGGTTTAGGGGAAGATAGGGGATGGACCTCTAAACCGGATTTGTTGGGAGGAGATAGGGGATGGACTCCAGTAGCATCACATATGTGTGTGCTTATTGATAATAGAAATATTTCTATTTGTTGTTGATATGGTACATCACCACCATGTGTGTCAGTTGGGAAGTATGGAAGTGGATTTGATTGAGATTTGTTATAACACCAGCATGTGTGTTTAATTTGTTATAAGAAAGGTTTAACCTGATTTGTTGTCCCTGTTGAGTTGTTTGGCCAGGTTCTGAGCCATGTCTGTATGAATGAAAAGTGTATTGTGTCATAGACCATGTGTCATAGACAACGTAGACATTCGTGTCATAATATTGTAAACTGAATATTTTGTGTTAACCATGTATCGGGTGCTACTGCTTTAGTTAATTCTTATGCTTGGTTTAGTATTTCTCTACTGGGCTGTGGCTCACCCTATATGGGAACTTCATTTTCAGGTTCAGGTGGTTCACAACCTCCAAAGACTTAGCTTGTGAGGAATTGGACTTGAAGATTTGCTTTATTTGTGTTATTTGTTTTATCTGAACTATGTAAACATTCAAGCCGAGGGCTTTATTTGTTTTGAGTTAGAACTCATGGAATTGTGTCCAAGTATTGGCTTGGCAAGATGTAAGCCCGTAGGGCATTTATTATGATGTTTTATTCGTAATACTCTGATGATTGAAATAATATAATGTTTCTTTTAATAATGCATGTCTTGTTTTATATTTAATGGGTTAATTTTTGAGGGCGTTACACCAAGAACTAAGTTCAAAGGGACAACTAAGTTATGTATGGCTCGCCAGAAATCACCAAGGGATTCAAATTCCCTACCCATTCCTATGGTGAGAGTGATATCTGCAACATATGTTGTATGCAGGGGCATAAGGATAAGCTTTGCTTTTAATGATTACTTATATCTTGATTAAGGCATAAAATCAGGATGAGTATAAGGAGATACTCACAATAAGAATCACCTATATAAGTGTTGAACTGGGGCCGGTTCTATGAGAATGAAAGAGGCTACATTCTCTAGAAACACTTATGAAAACCAGGTGCGTTCAAGGCCAAAATGAACACAACAGTGAGAACCACGATGTGTTAGAAAATATTTTGTGTGAAATCTATTGTCTTGGCTTACACAAACGGCTGAACAATTCAAGGCATCGCGTCCATTGGTTAGCCAGTAAGTCCGATAGGTTATCACTAGGGAAGGTTCAAGGCCGAAAACTACCTATCCTGATGCAAGATATTTTCGACTTATACTCTTTCGATAAATCTGCATTTTGTTGCATTTCTGTTGTCATCAAATTCCATTCATGTGGGGGATTGTTGGAAATGGTTATAAATTCTGGGTAAAACCAGAATTTTATCCTAAGTTTAGTCTAATTTTTAGGTGGGCCCCGTGCGTCGTTTTACACGGGTCAAAGTGGTAACGCGTTCTATGTCGCGTTATGATTCACGTGGTATATTTGGTTGTTTAAAACCATTACCGAGTGAATAGGAAATTGAAGCCAAAGTGTGCTCCATGGAAATGGAGTTTTGGTGAAAATTCCTTATTGCTTGAATAAGGCTTGTCCCACATTGATTTGGTGGGAGGTTTTGAAAGGGTTTATAAGGCTTGGGTTTGGTACTTGGGGTGTGCCCCAAGGGGTACCCAAGTGTTTTAGAGGGAGAGGTTATGGGCAAAATGGGCTAGACCCATTGGACTCAAAAATCACCACACGCGCGCGCGCGCCGCCGCCGCCGTAGAATTCAAATTAAACTGGGTTTGGAATTTCTGTTCATCCAAACAAGGCCCTTCCCGTTTTCAAACAGAATTAAACTGGTTTGGCATTTTGGTTCATCCAAACAGGGCCCTTCCCGTTTTTATCTGTTTGAATAGTTAACCAACAGATTCAAATCTGTTGAAATTCAAACCCAACAGGTTTCATACCTGTTCAATTCAAATCCTACAGCCACCTTAACATCTATAAATAGACCAGCCTCCCATTTGGATTAATACACCAATTTTCGTATTCCATCTCTGCTTTAAATCTCTGCCATATTGCTGCATTTTATTTCTGAAAGAAAGAGTGTAAACACTTAGTGTGTTCGACGAACAATTAAATTGTAGTGCTGCATTTAATTGTTGATAAGATCATTTCATCCTGGGAGATAGACGTCCAAGTTCTGAAAGCACCGTGGAGAGGACGAATCTGTCTTAAGGACACAGTGTTAAACACTGGACTTGATCAGAAAGTTATTCGAAGAAATTAACCAAGTAAGTTGTTTAATTTATTCTGTTTTTATTTGTTTATTTAATCAGATTATTATTTTGTTTTTGTAACAAAATAAAATCTGGTTTTTATTTATTTATTTTTATGTTGAGTTTGATTTTTGTAATCAAACAAATTCTCTCCTTTTCTTTATTTCTTTAAATTCTAATTGTTGTTTTGTACACAATAGAATTAAATTCTAATTGTTGTTTTGTACACAATAGAATTAAATCGTTTAAATATAGTGAAGATTGTCCTACAAGAAGAACATCACAAGTTGGGTTTAAAATTAGGAAATAATGTCCCCAGTCGAAATTTCAACTGCATCTGACAGTTGGCTCTTGCCGGTAAGAGTGAATCACTTTGATTGGTAAAAGATCCCGTTCATTAACTTTTATTGATAAGAGATCTCAACTGTCTAATCCAATTGAACTTTTAATTGAAGCCAAACTGAATTGTTTGAATAATTGATCACTCAATGAGTGTCATTAATGTTATTTTATCTACCTGTGTTTGATCGGTAGATAATGTAAGATTAGAGATATGGAAATCTACATAGAATAGATTATGAGTAATGCCAGATATTCATATTTGAGAATTTCACATATACCTCTAATATTGTGATAAAGAAGTAGAGCACCACATAACGGAGTATGTTACAAATGAAAAAATGATATCTATCATTTCACATCATTATGAGTGAAATTATAAAAAATTTATTAAGATCTCAAATATTTTCCTTACATTATAGATATCCAAATACACATGGACATCTGTAGATAAAGATAATAATAAATAAATTAAAGAAGAGATTAATTTACATATACAGAGATGGGCATCTACTATGGCTGTCAGCTTGTCATAATGAATGCTATCATGCATGATACATGACAAGTTATTTGAGTTGTATTTGCTTCATAAATTTGAAAAAAAATTTAAAAAGGAAAAAAGAAAAATTGTGTAAAATATAATTATATTTTATCTATATTTCACTTTTATTATTTTATTTTATTTTTGAAATCTCTCCCTAAATTCATGAATTAAACACAATATTAATGCTAAATTGATATGAAGGAAATTTCTTAAGAAGTAGGTTATCTTGAGGAAAAATGCTATAGGTTCCAAATTTTTTACCAAATAAACGATCAAATATCTCATATGGATGTGGGGTCTACAAAATTGTGGACCCCACACCCATATGAGACATTTAGTCATCTGTTTGATAGAAAATTTGGTACTATATTGATTGTTCACCACGGGTTTTATCTTGATGACTTGTGGTGACAAGTGATTTAAGATTAAAATGGATGATCTATTTTAAAATTATACTTATTAATTATCGATGTTTTTCAAAACAATTTTGATAAAATTATATGGCTACGATTATTAGACTAATTTGTGTGTGTGTGTGTGTGTATAGAGAACCTAGAAAAAGAAGGTTACAAAATAAATAAAATGGATCACTAAAATAGAATTTATAGTTAGTCCCACTAGCCTAAATAGTACAGTCCAGTCTAAAAACTATTGTTATTTCTCATAATGATTCCATGTTACAAATAGTTATCTAGCAAAATTTTATTTAGTACATAAATTTGATTTCTTTGAAATTCATACGATTTTATTACATAATTTAGATTCAAATAATTTCATTAAGATTTCTTTAAATAGTTAAGATAATAATTTTTTTTATTTTTATGCAATGAAATCAAAATCGTATGAATTTGGATTATGTATTAATAAAAATTTGTTATATTAACTATTTTTTAACATAGAATTGCCTTTTGAAATTACAATTTCATTATTTCGCGTATCCAAATTGTGATTTGTAAAATCACGTTTCCTAAATTAGGATCTCCTGAAAACCGATTTAAGTGGAATCTTATTTTCAAAATGTGATATTCAATCTTACTTTTTCATTTTCAAAATGACATACATAAATCTTACGTTGAAATCACTGCTCAAAATGGGTATTGAAATATCATTTTCGCATAAATTGTGTTTTGAAAACGCAATTTCATAGCAGTGTTGAGGTTGTGTTTTGAGAATGTAACTTTAAGATAAACTTGCATTTCAAATTACAATTTTAATATGGCCATGTTGACAATTTCATGTGGCCATGTCATTATGATGCCATTGTGAAAGTTATTTTGAAGATGCAATTTTGTCACAAGAGAGAGGCCTCTCTCTAGCTGGAGGGTGCTATTGAGCCTCCATGTGTCTATCACAGAATCGATGATCCGAACCGTTCATAAGTAAGGCTTGTTGAATATTTCATTCCTGTAAAAAATTACGTTGATTGGATATTAATAGCTACTTGATTTGTAGCACTTATACCCTTTTTAAAACATTTGGGAAGTGTATTCGAATTATTTATTTTTATTTTGAAAATATTTGGTGTTGTTGTATGTTGGTTTTGAAGGAGTATAATCCGATTTAAACTTGTTGGGTTTGGTTGTTTGCACTTGTTCTTGTCAAAAGTTCTTTGGAGACTTAGAAATTCTATTCTAGGGTCAACACCGGCCTTCCTAATGGTCGACCCTTACCTGTTGGTGAAATTTCTGGAAGTGTTGCTGGAAAATAGGGTCGACCCCCTCCTGTCTAAGGGTCGACCCCCTTGCTTGTGCCAAATTGTCTTTTCTACCTAAAGGGTCAACCCCCCTGCCCGAAGGGTCAACTCCTGCGCGTTCTTTTCAGAATTTTAGAGTTCGAATGGGCCCTACCTTTGGGGTTTTGGGGCCTATTATTTTATTTGACCTTAGGGCTATTTGCTACTACTATAAATAAACCCAAACCACTTTCCTCTCATTACTTTTTCTCCCATTTTCATCTCAAACCGTGATTTCTCTCTTCTCTCTCTAAAACTTGACTTTTCGCACCTAGATCTCTAGATCTACTCACCTAGAGTAATCTTTTCACCATGGTCCTTTGAGAAAGATTGTAGATCTCGTCAAGAGGTTCCTTTTGGTCTGAATAGTTCGTGGTTTCGTCGCCGATGAATTTTGGGTTGTCATCTCTTCATTTCAAAAGGTATGGATTTCCTTACTCCTCTCAAATACCTCATCTATGGATAGATATGTGGTAGATTTTATTGCATAAAAACCGTATTCATTATGAATTTTCTTGAAAGCCATGAAAGAGAATCTAGGGTTGATATTTGTGATTGGAGTTGTTGAGTTGTTTGTTATTGGGTTATTTGGGAAATGATTTATTATGTTTGTGAAGAGATGAAGGAAAGCCCTAATTTAATATTATTGTTATAATGGATTTAAAAGGGAGGGAGTTGAATAATCTTTATATTTTGCTAATATGGGTTGTATAATCGTGTTTATATCAAAAGAAAATAAAAAGGGAAGTAACTACGGTGTTGGTATTATTTTAGACTAATCATATGAAGTTGAGTTGAGTTATGGTTTTGATACCAATGGAATTGATTTTGTAAAATAAAGAGGATGGATTTGGTTTTGGTTTTGTAAAATGACGAGAATGAAATTTTAGAAAAATAGTTGGAGACATGTGATTATAAAATAAAGAGAAGTGGTCTTTTTGAAAGAAAATGAAATCATTACCCTTCGTAAATTGATAATGAACTTGGGGTCGGATTTTGAAACTTTTACATATTATCATTGTTCTTGGACTGAATGTCTTGTGAGAATTGAATTTTTGTTTTCCTTTCGTATTAAATGTAGGGTGGAGTTAGATAATTGTCATCCCTCATCTATGGAAATATGGATAGTTTATCTATTTTGGAGATTGTATATCTATTTAGAAATAACTATATTGGGTTATCAGTGGAGGATAGCTTTGATTATTGTAGAAATTGCATGTGGACTAGGTGAATTGAAATCAATCTTTTGTTGGTTATCATTGAATATGAGTATATTTATATATATTGTATATGTATGGTTATTTTGAAGTGGAAAGAGGAGTACTCCATTGTTTGAGTTTGTGTTTAAATACATTGCATAAGTATGAATGATTGTTTGGGAGAAGAAAGGGGATGGACTCCATTATAATTAAGTTGGTCGGAGTGTTCTGGATGAAAGTCCCGAAATTATACATGGGTGCCTAGCCCGTAGACGAAATATCCGTAAAATGGCAATTGTAGTGCTTGTATAGCCTACATTTACATAGGTCCTGTTTGACAGCTGCCCGCGGGCGAAATATCCGTGAAATAGAAGTTTGAAGTGTTTGTGTACTATTTTATGTTGATTGAGAACCACTGAGTTGCAGTCTCAGTTGGGTGTCTAAAATGTAATGAATTAGCTCATGAATTAAGATGAAATAAATTAACTTGAAATGAATTGTCATGAAATGAAGTAAGACTAAAATGACTAAAGGTGTATCCTTGGCTTACCATGCTTAAGGCAGGTAGAGCGAGATTTGTTTATCATTATTGTCTCAGTATATTTGTGTATATTATGGGTTATGATGGTTATAGTTCTGGGAGGCCGAGTTACCTCATTTGTCGAATAGATAGTTATTAGTTTCATCTTGTTTTCCCTTTGTACTAAATATATATATATATATAAAGACATGAATGTGTTGGAAACGGACGTAAGTACTGTATTGAGATTGTGAATAATGTGAAGGATATCGAATACTTGTGAACATGTTTCAAAAAGGCAAATCAGTTGTACGTTCGGAAAGTGTGAGAAAACGTAACGGGCTTTGTGAGATTGTTTTTAGGAACTTGTTATTGTCATATGAATTTTGAAAAAGGTAACATGAAGAAAGAAAAGTAAAATGCTTATGTTGTTGAATGAAATGAATGATTTTGAGAAAAGTTCCTATATAAGCATATTTCTGTATAAACCGTCACTATATGTATATGATATGACTTAAAGCATTCATGATCATAGCTATCTGTATGTTGTTATTACTTAGGATTATATTGGGATCCCTACTGGATTTTATGTTCATCCCACGTTGCTAATCCTTTTTCAGGTAAACGTCGAGAAGGATTTCAAGATCAAGGATCTTCTTTATGTGTTGGCCACGGGGCCTTTTATTTGTAGGCGGAATGCCATTGACGTAAAAAAGTTAAACCCTTTCTTTTAATTTAAAATATGTAAGCTTACGAGCAATTTATTTATTTTTATCTCATGTTGCATTCATTTCATATTCGAATGAGAGAACCTTTAATAATAGTACTCATTATTGTATCGAATTTCTGCACATGATCTCTGAAATTGTATTATAATAAAGGATTTGGTAATGGTATCCGTTGATATAAAAAGTGGGGCGTGACATGATTAAATCATTTTTGGATATTATTTTTAAAATCATATTAATTGTTGATACAAATATGATCTAATCAAATGATTATTAATATCCAATCAACTTGATTTTTTACAAGGATGAAGTATTCAATGAGCCTTACATATTAACGATTTGGATCATCAATGTGGACTATGTGGTGGGCCCATGAAGGTCCAACAGTATATTTCAATCCAATATGAACTAAAGAGAAACCTCTCGCTTGTCATAAAATTGCATTTTATAGATGTTATTTTAAAAAGTAAATTAGTTTTCTAAATAATTTGAAAAGTGTGTTATTTCTGTAAATAGTTTAATTTCGAGTTAATTGGTGATAAATCCAATCTTAGAAGGGTATAAGACATTAGGTCCAAGAGATATTTTTTATTGACAAAAGGTCTAAATTTTGTGAAATAGTTTGGTGAAAAGTCCTGAAGAACATTTTGTTTTCAATTTTACCCTTTGACATTTTTTAATTTGTTTGACTTTTTGACTATCTATTTAAAGTTATATCTATCTGTTTAAATTTTTTTTTTCTATCTAATCAAAATTATATCTATCTATTCAAATTTTTTTGTCTATATGTTCAATTATTTTTCCTAAAGTATATTTATCTGTGCAATTCTTTCTCTAAATTCTATTTATATATTCAATTTTTTTTTATCTATTCAATTTTTTCCCTCTAAATTGTATCTATATGTTAAATTTTTTTCCTAAATTCTATTTACTTGTTCAATTTTTTTTTTCAATTCTATTTGTTATATTTATTTATTTTTATCTATTCAAATCTTTGTTATTGAAATACACCAAGCCACTATATGTTCAAATTTTGAACAGATCCTTCTTTTAGGAGGATAGATAGATGATATGTCCTATATTTTCAAAATTTTCAAGTAGTAATCTAATCTATGTTTGTTATCTATGCAAATTAGAGCCCCTCCATATGTTTGTTATCTGTGTAAATCACAGATTTGTTTACAGATCTGTTTTATCATCGTCAACAACTGCCCAAAAAAAATCTGTAAATAAAAATAAAGAGAGAGAAAGAGAGAGAGTGAGACACATACATACAAATATAGACGTAAACGTACAAATCAACTACCAAAAAAAAAATTTTATGTAAACAAAGAAAGAAATAGAGACATACACATATACATGTATACATACACATATATATACATTCGAAGCACCTATACATTCACACTCTAGCTCCTGCCACTGCACTACCGTAAACGACGGCCGAAACACTAGCCCAGATCACAAAGCCCACGCCGGTGTGGTCTGGTTTACAGATTTTCCGATCGACCAGATCAAAGTATGTATTTAGATACTTGGTTAGATGTGAGTAATTTGGCTTTGAATTTGACGGAGCCAAGTATGCCTAGGGTTTTGGAGTGTAAACGTTGATGTAGATCCACCAGATTTGCATCTCCAACCGGCATGATGGGTGAGTCGGCATGGTTATTTGAGTCTGTGAATCTAGAGAGAGGAGATTGTGAAAACCCTAGATACAAAAAGAGAGAGGAAGAAGAGAAAAGATGACGATGGCGATGACGGTAGTGAGTGCACTAAGTCGCGGCAGTGGTGGCTGAGTCAGCTTCACCAGATCCACCAGATCTGCATCTCCGATTGGCATGGTGAGTTGGCATGGTTATTAGAGAGAGGGTTGTAATGTAACGCCCTAAAATAAATAAGAAGAACCCACTTGATAGCATTGCTTACAATTGATCAATAATATCATAACTTTCATTTCATTATATATTCGATTATTATAAAAGATGACATATGCAATATATATTCATAAATCCAAGATTCTGAATCTATAGCATATGACATGGATACAAGAATTAAAGCAAAAGTAAAACCAAATAATTATATGCTCTAATAGCTATAACTTTCCAAGTCGATGCTTGGGTACAACAAAATGAGTTTAACTCAATACAGGTAAAGCTCGAAGCTTAAACAAAAATAATTACATCAGTAAACAAAAATGAAGTCCTAAGCTCCAAGTCCTCCCAAGCTACATCCTTGGTGGACGCATATCATCAGCACCTAAAAGTTGTTTTCAACATAAGGTGAGCCAAAGCCCAGTAAACTTACTTTAGCACAGTATATGAATCTTAGCAAAATTATAAGATGAATGCACATGAATGCCATTTGTCGAACATTCCTCGCTTTCCATCTCAAAACAATACAATGCAAGGTTATAAATCAATTCATGAAACATAATCCTTTTATATAAAAAACAGGACAGTGAATACAAAACATTACGAATCGCTAGATACGTGTCTGCCATTAGGCTATACAAGCACTACCAAAGCCATTTTACTGGTACTAACCAGAAGGATCGGCACCTAACCGTGGGAATTTTTAGGCTTTCACCAAGGACACACAAACCAAAATCAAAACCACAACCACACCTCTAACCAGATTCACCAAGGTATTTATCCATTTTTCTCAAAACCAATACATTTACAGTGTTTAATATGAAATGATGCTCAATGCACAATATATGAGAAATTAGTTTCAATTTAACCTAATCCTCATGCAATGTCTACAACAATCAAGACTATCGTCCACCGATAGCGTAAAACAGATATTTCTATTCAACAGATAATTTCCAATCAAAAGACATAATTCATCATTTTAGAATCAGAGTGATATTACATATCCCACTCCAACATCACCATCAACATAAACATTGTTCCAATCTTACAAAACCCAATAGCATTTTTCATTTCCTTTCACAATTCCAAATATCCAAAAATTATGAAAAACTTCATTTTCTTACAAAATCAATTTTAAGAAAAGGTATCTGTAGACACCCCATTTTTGACCGTCCATAAGACTTGGATGCGGCTGATGGTTTACACGGTGGAGGAAGTTGTGCAGGGGAAAGGTGCAATTTCTTCGGCGAAGAGAGGGTCAAATCTCAACTTCATACCCCTGTTCTGGACCAAAATGATCTTGATCAAAAGATTTTAGACTTGAAACCCTCTCTTTCAAAAACGTTTTTGAAATAAAGTTTTTACTATGTTCCGAGGCTTGTATTTTGTCAAATGTTGCGCTTTTCGGTAAACCAAGCAAGGACAAAGTGGAAATGAATGAAGGAGAGATGAAATCTTTGAAAAATCTTTCAAAACACCTTACTTAGGGGTTTGGAGTTGAAGAAAAGAGGAGAAGAGGGAAGAAATCCAATTGGGGATAAAACGGGCATGAACCGTTAAGAGAAGAGTCGAGCAGCCCTCGCCGAATCGGGCCTATTCATTCGGATACTTGGAATCAAGCTATGAGGCCACCACCGTTGGAAAGCTTACTCCTGGGGCTTCATTTCGCACTCAAGAATCTCCTAAATTCGATTCCGGACGGAGGAGATATGGTTGATTGAAGTAAGGCATCACTCCGGTTGAACCGAAATCTGCGCGGCTTCACGGAAACGGGTATAACTTTTTCCACAGGAGGAATTTTGATGCAAGGTTTACGCCATTGGAAAGCTAACTTCCGGGGCTTCAATTTGGACACTTGAATGGCCACATTTGGACTTCCCTAGCACCCACCGGCCAGTTTTCTTCCCGACAGCCCAGTTTTTTATCCTGAAAAGTAGCTGGCCGGCCAGAAAATCTAGCTGGCCGGCCACCCTTTTTGTGAAATGACCTTTTTACCCCTTTAAACTAGCCGGCCATGCCCCCCTCCCCAAGTGTGTCCTAGATATGAATTTTGTTTTGGACTTCACTCATGTCCGGGGGTTTAGCCATTTTGGGGGGAAACTTGACTAGTTTTCCCCCCCCCTTTTTTCCCTCCATTTTTCCACCAATTTTGCCTATATAAAAGCAGCTCCCAGCTGTGTTTTAGGGTTAGAAAAAATCCTTAGAGAGCTCTTGTGTTGTATCTCTCTCCCTCTCTATATTTCCAAGCTCTAAACACCAAGTTCCAACCCATTTTCTTCATCACCACCAAGCTCTCCCACCACCACTCCATTTCCAGCATCTTGGGGGGCTTTCCAGCAGCTAAGAGGCAACATTTTTCAAGTCAAAAGGCAGCCAAGAGATAGTCTACAAGGGTGAGCACTCATTCCCCATTTTTTGGTCTTTTTTTTGCATCATTTTTCTACCCTCTTTGTTTGCTGTTCTGGGCTCCGACCCCAACTGTAACTAGGCTTCTTTTAAGCCATTCTCCATGTTTGTTTAAGGGCTCTGTTTGAGCCCTCCATAATGCACTTGCTTCAATACCCTCTAAAATGCCATTATTTTGCATGAAATTTCTAGCCTCTGTGTGATCTGTTTTCGAGCATAATGTAAACTGTGAGTGGGCCTATTTTGAGCCCCTCTTCAACATTGAAGAAGGGCTCAACCCTTTTTGGACCCCCTATCTTGCACTTACTTCATAATCTCTCCTATTTACCGTAAATTTGCATGCTTTTTCTAGCCTATGTGTGATCTGTTTTGGAGCATTTCATGAACTGAGATTGTGCTTATTTTGAGTCCCTCTTCAACATTGAAGAAGGGCTCAACACTTTTTTCATACTCCATGTGTCACTTGCTTTGAATCCATGTTTTACCCTTGTTTTTGCATGCTTTGCTAGCCCATTTTGCTTCTGTTTTTGGACCATGATCAGAAGTGAAAGTGGTCATTTTTTGACCTTCTTAACATGTTTTATTAAGGGTCTTTTCTTATTTGATGAATGCTTGGGGTACCTCATGTTATAGCCTTTGTTGGCTTCAATCTTGCATGGCATTTCTAGCATGTTTGCATACTGTTTTTGGGGTTGTCATCTACTATAAATGTGCATATTTTTGGCCCCTCTTCAGTTTTGTAGAAGGGCATTTTTCTGTTTGGGCTTTGCATCTACCACTTGTTTCATAGCCTCTCTTGCGATGCCATTTTTGTATGCCATTTTAGCCCTATCTATGCTTTCTGTTTGGCCATGATTTGAACTGTAAAAATGTGAGTTTTGGGGCTGTCTTGCTTCTGCCTTTTCATGTCATGTGCCAATTCTGCATGTTTAGTATAGTTGTAGGCCATTTCATGCATTGAAATCCATGTTTCGGGATCCTTTCATGCATCGGTTTCCATTTCGCCATGATTCGGGGCTGTTTTCCCCCATATTTCAGTGCTGAAATTCCATTGGCATGTTTGCATATCATTTTCTATGTCATTTCATGCCTTAATGCCATTGCCTCGATTTGCGTGCCCGTGTGCACGTATTTCGAGGCATCTCATTTTTCATCCATCGGCCTCTTATGTGAGTGTGGCTGAGATCCACTCATGTTAGTGTAAGTCCATTTTGCATTCTGTATGTCATTTTAGCATCATTGCATTCCGTATGCCATTTTCTCGTTTTGCGTGCCTGTGTGCACGCATTTCGAGGCATCTCTTTTTCATCTCACGGCTTCTTATGTGAGTGTGGCTGAGGCTCTCTCATGTTGGTATAAGTCCAATTTGCATTGCGTATGCCATTTCATGCCTTAGGATCATTTTCTCGGTTTGCGTGCACGTGTGCACGTATTTCGAGGCATTTCATTTTCATAGCATTGCGCATGTTAGGATTGTATATTAGTTGCATTTCATGCATATCATGCATATCGCATCATGTTCGGGGTAGGAGTTACCTCGGGTACGGGAAACGAGGCGCGTTTCGTACTCCGAGTAACGGAATGTGTCTCAATTCCCAAGTCACCGACACTCGGGATTATCCGTGATGGAGTTAGGTTTTATTGTATCATTCATGTGCATTCATCCTATATTGAGTTGTGCAATTCGGCTCCTCGGCCATCATGCATCGATATGCGTGATTGGTGGCACGAGGATCGAGGCATGCATATATTTGTGAAATACATTGCTATGCCCCTTTCCTGCTCTCTGTTGCAGCAAAATGAAGAATCAGCAACTTTTCAGAGTCTGGCACGCATTTCGAGAAACATTGCAAAATAGAGGCTAATCGGGGCATCGCCGTGCATTTCCGCGCAAAGTAGCCCGAACATGAAGCATTCATCGGAATCAAGGCAGCCCCTGGCTTGCATGCCAGTTTACAGTTTTTCTTAATTAATTTGTAAATTAATTAGGAATTTGTATTATTCGGACTGTAATATTTTAGACTGTATTGTTCTTTTATTTGGGACTGTATATTTATTTGGACCCTCTGCGCGAGGGCATAATTGTAATAAGTGTGGGTGAGTGTGATGTATGTCTTCCAACCCCACGTCTTTCTTTCCTTTTATTTACCGGCTTATGATGGTTAGATATAGGGCATATTTCAATTAGCATACAGTATGATAGCATGTTTGCATTCATTCATCTGTCTTGCACGGACCGGGCTCGGCGCATCATACAAACTGCATTTGTATTTCAATTCCAAATTGAATACGTGTTAGTTGTAGCATTCCACATGCCATGTTAGAATAGCCGAGCCTGCTATAGTTTGCATTTTTGCATGTGTTGCATTAGGCATTTCTGTATATTTAGGATCATGCATGATTTCTAATCAGTTTCTGTTTTGGCTTGGAGTACTCGGTAAGTTTTATGCTTTAGCATCCTTGCATGCGTGTGAGTGTTGCCATGATAGCATGCTTGCCATGAGGCTATTTGCTTATGTGATATAACTGCCTTGAATGCCTGTGGATGAAGGTTGGGTTATTTGAATTGGGGCAATACATGAAATGTTTGTTTTAAAGCCCACTAGGTAGTGGCAAAACCATTGTTATCTAAGCCCACCTCAGGGTGGCAAAATCTGCATTTTAAGCCTACCTGCGGGTAGCAAACCATCTTTCAAAAACAAACATGAAATGTTTTGTTCCAATTCAGGCGACTCAGTCTATACTTGTATGCTGTGCGCATCACATAGTAACCTAGGCTAATAACCGGAATAAGAACATACAATGTTTTCAAAATAAGATATCATGGTTAGTAGAGGCCGGTCTTTGACCGGGCGAGCGGGGGTGCTCACGAAGTGACCTTCCCCAATCGTACCCAAGTTCCCGAGCCGAGGCAACTTTCGTGATGACGAACACGTGGCCTTTGGCACCGAGTCAGGGTTTCCTAAATTTCCCATTAAAAAATATTTAGGTGGCGACTCTGTATCTGGCAAAGCAGTCCATGTTTGGCACTTTTTTCAAAAAATCTGTTTTCAAAATGATTTGCCGGATTTGGACTCTTTGGTTCAAGATTAAGAACCGTGACATTTGAGTCCTTCGAACTGTAGTGACCCAATATCGAACCAGAACGGGGGGGATTCGCACTCCTTCCCCCGGGATGCGTTCGGGGACGTCTACAGTATCCACCATTTTAACATATCTCACCCATAACCATATCCCACAACCATTTTCAAGAACCCATTTGGAAAACCCCTTTTTTGATTTCAAATTCAAACACTAGGTTTTTCCAAAAATCTCCAAATCAATAACCATTTTCCAGAAGCAAATAACTAAAGCTAAAAATCATATAAAAGAGTTAAAAAAATCCCTACCTCAGGTAAAAAGACAAGAGGAAACAAATGGTAGAACTTGGCGGAACCAAAAACAATAACTTCTCTGATTAGAACGAAACCCTCGACGTGCTCAATCTTTTACTCCAAAGGGCGAGGGTGAGGAAACCAATGGATTAAGAGTATTTGGAGTTAGAAGTAAAAAGTAGAGAGAGAGGGTGTATGGATCTAGGGTTTTGAAATGTTTATAAAGAGAAAGAGATAAAAAAGTGACTAAAAAAGTCATTTTCTCGGACTAATATACACACAGGCCGCTCGAGCGATCAAAACACCGCTTAAGCGACGCACACAATAAGTGACACTGCACGAGCGACCAAAACCACTGCTCAAGCGCACAACCCTTCTAGAAGTTCAGGCCTGCAGAAGACTGCTCAAGTGCAAGAAAGATTGCTCGAGCGAAGTTATCACAATTCCAGTAGTTTGCAGACTGTAAAAGACCGCTCGAGCGAAAGACCGCTTAAGCAAACAAGCAAAAATTTGTGTAAAACACATGGAAAAACTAACTTCCCAACCTGTTTCAAATGCAACCAAAACTCCAAATAGCCAAACTCAACAAGCAACAAGTTGAAAATGAGATGAACAACAATTAAATACATGGGTTCACGGATCCAAAAGTAAGAAATAGATCGAGTCTAAACCAGAATCGTTATATGGGAAAACCCTAGATACAAAGAGAGAGAAGAAGATGACGATGACGGTGGTGGTGATTGTGTTGAGATCGGTACAAGTAGAAGACAGTGGTCGTGGCGGAGGACGATGTACCTAGGGTTTAGAGAAAAAGAATAGAAGAGAAATGAGAGAGACGGATGGTTTGATGTGAGAGATGTAGGGTTTGATTGTTATATATATATAGGTATTTGGTCATTTTGTTTCAGTTTGTCCTTATTGACAAACTATTTTTACACCTGGATCTTTGACCAATGAAAATGTAATTTTGGACTTTTGGGCCAAGCACCCTTTAATTTCTTACAATATTCTTTAAAAAAAAAAATCTCTACCTACTGCTAATTTGAACAAGCAAAATTTCACGTGTCTAAGAAAATTTTCATGCAAGTGTAGCATCGCTCCTTGGTCGGCCCTGAAGTCCTCCATGCATTAGTACTAATCCAACATTATAATGGTCTTTTTCGTAATTTAAGATTATTTATTAAATGATAATACTATTAGATCTAAGGAGAAATATTATAATTTTAAAATTAATAATTATAAATTAATAAAAAAATTTATACATATTAATAATTATAATTACAAACTTTTTCATATATATATATATTTTTCTAACCACCACTGGGGTGTAATTACCCCATCTAATATTTAGTCGCCTGGTCTCCATGCGTGAGAATGTACATGACAAGGTATTTAATGATAAATTGCCATGAAAGAAAATCATGGTTATGTTATTATAGATAAGAGTAATGCAACATCTCTTAGTTTTTTCCTTTCATGTTCCTTCTTAATGATGTGGTAAACAAACTAGTGTGGTAAATAATATTAGCCAATCAATTCTTTTTAAATTATTTATCATATCATTATGAGAGAGCTTGAGAGAGAAAACTTAGGAGTTGAAGCATTTTTTTTATCGGAAGTGCTGTAGAGCTCTAATTAGAGCTGCTACAGTGCAGCTCTAATGAGCTGTCCACCTAAAAAAAAAAAAAAAAAAGTGAAGTAAAAGACAAAAAATAGGGAGGAAGAAGACAAATTAGTGCTCCATTAGACCTCTCTTTTTAGAGGTCTAAATCATTTTTGTTTTTTTATAGATTAACTTGTCAGATGTCGGCGTGCTTAGCAAGGATCCCTTCCTTACATTATTTCCTACTTGCAGGGCCATTGGGCCTACTTTTAGGTCCAATTTTGATAATCCGAACCGTTCATATTTTAAGATTTGTTTAGTATATCATACCTGTAAAAAATCAAATTGATCGGATATCAAAAAGCATGTGTTCGGAAAAATCGAACTAAAAACTATATTTTTTTAAAAAATTTAATAAACAGTTTTCCGAACACATACTTTCTGATATCCGATCAACTTGATTTTTTACAGGTATGATATACTGAACAAATCTTAAAATATGAACGGTTCGGATTATCAAAATTGGGCCTAAAAGTGGACCCAATAACCTTACAAGTAAGAAATGCAAGGAAGAAGTGTAAGGAGGGGATCTTGACTCAAATTCTGGAGCCATAGGTTCTTTTTAGAATCTTTCTACGACTAAAATCTTTTGTTGATAGATGTTATAATTTTGAGAAAATTACTCTTCAAGATGAGTTTCAAAAAATATTATTAAATATTGAAAAAATTAATGATTTTAATTATTAATATTTAAAAATTTTATCACTTTTTTTGTATTTTTTTCTAACACCCCACTGCTATATAATTCCCCCTTATAATTTATAAAAAAGTTATGAAATTCAACATTGAACTCTATATTTAAATTTTGTATTAATTACACTTCTAATTTTTATACTTTGATTCAAATTTTATTTTGATCATTATAGTTTTAAACTAAGCAATTTGATTTATACACTTTAAATTTAAATTTAATTTTAATTTAGTCCTTCCATTAATTTTTTTCCTATGTACATTTTAAGAAATAGAAAAGCGTTCCAAAATCATTAACTTTAACCTCCAACTTGAATGAAATGATCAAACTGAAGTTAGATGTAAAGTGTATGAATCAAATTGTTCAATTTCTAAACAAAAAAAATTGTTCAATTTGAAACAATAGAGGTCAAAGTAAAATTTGAGTCAAACTATAATGATTGAAAGTGTAATTTAGCCTTAAATTTTTTAACTTATATTTGAGCTATTCTCCTAAAAGTTATATTTCGATAAATTATTTCTTATATTTGAGCTTTTTAAATTTTTTTTTTTTTTTTAAAGTTGTATTCGGATAAGCTGGTAAACCTACCTATCACATAAGTAATAATAGTACACATTAATTCATTGGTTGAACTAATGAGATAGAAAAAATCTTGTATCTATTTGGTTTGATTTTTTAAAAATTATTTTTGAATGAGTTTTCATTTATTTTTAATAAATTTCGTTATATTTTAATAATTCTTTATACTTTTTAGATGTATCTAATCAAGATGCATCTAAAAATAAAATAAATTGACTAAAATATTAAAAAAATACTAAAAATAAATGAAAATTTGAACAAAAATCTGTGTGCATTTTTGTTTGGGTTTCGTTTGTTTTTAATGATTTTTTTTTCATATTTTAGTTTAAAAAAATTTATTTTTTAGTTGTATCTACAAAATAAATAAATTTGACTAAAATATAAAGAAAAAAAAAATAGTAAAAACAAACAAAAATCCGTTTAAAAATAATTTCTGAGAATTGTAACCAAACAAAGACTTTGGGAGGCTCTGGAAGGAGTATAGATTTTGCAATTTTATTTTATTTTTGTGAATATATTTAAAATTGATCTTCTATCGTTTTTTATAACAAATTTTTTACTTTGGAGCCGAAAAAGTTTAGTTGAT
Source organism: Camellia granthamiana (assembly GCA_036172215.1). Classification (NCBI taxonomy): domain Eukaryota; kingdom Viridiplantae; phylum Streptophyta; class Magnoliopsida; order Ericales; family Theaceae; genus Camellia; species Camellia granthamiana. The sequence continues at coordinate 106,816 of JAXFYN010000042.1, forward strand.
TGTACTAATATATAAACAATTTCAAAAATCAATATAGATTCCACTATCAATTTCTACCAACATTAAAAGGGAAAATAACATAATATATATATATATATAAACACATTTTCTATGGACACATTGTAAGAAACAAATTTATTTGGGTAAATTATACCCATATTTTCTATATTTTTATCTTTGTCTTATTTTGGCCCTTATAGTTTTAATTGATTCAATTTTAACCCTAAATTTATTATTTTGTCTCAATTTGGTCAAATTGATTATAATTATTAGCATTTTTTTATGTAAAATGTGCACGAGTGTCATGTTTTTAAAGTCAACATTATAAACTTGATCAACTTAGTGAGTTAATCTCAACTAACTCAATGATTATTAATTTTTTTTTTTTTTTTTGGTCACAAATCATAACGATTTAATTCATTAGACACAAAATCTAAAATTAAGGATTGAAATTAAGTTAACTAAAAATGTAGAAACCCAAATGACAAAAGAGACAAAACGTAAGGAATATCAGTGTAAATTACCCAAACCAAACCAAACCTTATCTCCCATCAAATGGGTCGACTATATAAATCATTTTTCTCCACTCAACTCTATCAGAGAACATTTAGTTAGTCAAAATAAGGAGATTTATATATTTATTTATTACACTAGTCCACGCTAATGTAGTTTTGCCCCTTCCCCTAACACTTTTATCTACCGTCAATGTATCACATCTCTTCACTATTGCATCTGCTAGGCTCCGTTATATATGACCAAACCATAGCAATCTATTCTTTCTCAGCTTATCTTCTATCGGTGCTAATCTTACCCATTCACGAATAAACTCATTTCTAACTCCGTCTTTTCTAGTCTTGCCACACATTCACCTCAGCATCTTCATCTTAGCGACACTCATCTTATCTACATGTCGTTTCTTAGTTATCCAACATCCTGTCACATACAATATTGCTGGTCTAATAGTTGTTCTATAGAATTTTCTTCTCACTCTAGTGGGTATTGATTTATCGCACAGTACCCTAGATGCACTCCTCTACTTAAGCTACCTTGCATTAATTCTATGGACCACATCTGTTCCAATATCTTCAGCCGTTGTGATAATCGATCCTAAATAACGAAAATATTCACTCTTAGGTAGTTCTTGATTCTCAATCTTCAATTCTCCTTTGTTTCCATTATTACTGTTACTAAAATTGCACTCCATATACTCTGTTATGGTTCTGCTTGTCCTAAATTCTTTAGATTCAAGTGCTTTTGTTTAAATTTCTAACTTAGTGTTAACTCATTTTCTAGTCTCATCAACTAACACGATATCATCTATGAAAAGCATATATTATGGCACATCATCCTGAATATTTCTCGTCGACTCATTCATAACTAAAGTAAAAAGATAAGGATTTAAGGTTGATCCTTGGTGTAACCCCACAGTAATTGGAAATTAATTTGTTTCTCCAACCGACGATCTAATAGTAGTCACCACACCTTCATACATGTCCCTAATCACATCAATGTAGCCTTTTGCACCTTTTTTTTTTTTTATATAACACCCACCAGATTATATCCCGAGACAATGTATCATATGCATTCTCAAGATCAATAAAAATCATATGAATGTCTCTTTTTTTATCTTTATACTTTTCTATTATTCTCTTTAAAAGATAGATCACTTCCATTGTTGCCCTACCAAGCATAATCCAGATTGACTCTTTGACATATCTGCTATATCTCGCAATCGACGTGCCATCACTTTCTCCCACACTTTCATTATCAGTGTAACTTACACAATTTATTTTATTATATTTTGTCAAAAATGTTAAATTTTATACTTTGAGTCCTATCTTTACATTAATTTGAGAAAAATTTCATTTTGGTTCCCATGATTTCAATTTAATTAATTTATATCTCACACTTCCAAGTGCATTCCAATGAGGTCCCTCCGTCAACTGCCATTAGTATTTTGGAAGAAGAAGGATATGTGCAAAGCAAGTGAAAATTTAGAACTTCCCACTCAAGAAAGAACATTGAATAAATTACTGGTGGTTCCCATTGTATTTTATAAATGGTGAATTATCATTTGTCTCCCAAATTATTAATTCAAAATCAATTCAACTCCCATTTTTTTTATAATATCAATTTTATACCTAAAATATTTGATTTTAGATCAATTTAATCCTCGTCATTCGCTACCGAATTTGCTGATTTGGAATTGAAAATTCATTTGAAATTTCATTTTATCCCAAATTATGTCTAAAACATCAATTAGAACCCGAAACTTCATTTTATTCAGGGGATTAATTGATATTTTGAGTATAGTTTAGAAAATAAAATGAAATTTTAAATAAATTTTGGATTCCTCATGAACAACTTATGTTTGATTATAGACAGCAATTGACGGTGGGATAAAATTCATATAAAATCAAATAGTTTGGGTATAAAGTTGATGTTATTAAAATAATAGAGGTTTAATTGATTTTTGAGTGATAGTTTGAAGAGTAAAATAATATTTTCGCTTTATAAATTACATTTTGATCTCTCTAATTTCGCATGTCTTTTTTTTTTGGGTCCAACATGTTAACAACAACAGATGGAGAGACAACTTTGAAACGAATTGGCAATTGTAGGGTTTATGTTGATAAAATTGAAGTTACGAGAACCAGTTAAATTTTTTCTTAAACTACTAGTACTAATGATTTTCTTTTGGCAACATTTAAAAAAGTCGACTTATTGACTTATTTAGATTATTTTACCTTTTTTATTTTTTTACACGTTTTTTTTTATAATAAATAAAAAAATAATAATTTATAAATCATATACAAAACAATCCTTAGATTACCATCTTTTTTAAACCTAGAATGAGTGAATTTATATAATTTGAAAATAGTTACTAATACTATTATATAAATGGGTGTTTTTTTTTTTTTTTTTTTTTTTTTTTTTTTTTTTTTTTGTGTGCGCGTGTGCGCATCTGCGTTTTTAAAGCAAAGGAGGGGTGATCTCTTGTCCCTTTCCAAGTCAACTCTTGATCAAAATCCACACTGTCCCTAACATCTGTTTTGTAGAACGGTTAGCCATAGCTGTCTACATGAATCGGACTGATAGAAGAACATCACAAGTTGGATCTAAAATTAGGAAATAATGTCTCCAGTTGACATTTTAACTGGATTTAACAGTTGGCTCTTACCGGTAAGAGTTAATCACTCTTATCGGTAAAAGATTTCGTTCATTAGCTCTTACCGGTAAAAAATCTCAATTGTCTAGTCCAATTGAATTTTCAACTGAAGACAAACCGAATTGTTTGAATAATTGATTACTACATTAATGTTACTTTATCTACCCGTGTTTGATTGGTAGATAATGCAAGATTAGAGATATATGAAAATCTATATAGATTAGCAGGGCCGGCCCTGCCCTAAGGCAGGTAAGGCTTGTGCCTTAGGCCCCAAATTTTGGCCTAAAAGTAGGACCTCCAAATTTAAAAAATTGTTATAGGCCCAACCTTTTTTTTTTTTTTTTTGGTTTTAAGATCAATTTAAAGGGCCCCAAATGTTTTATTAGGCCCATGTATAATTTAGCCCATATTTATTTATAAATGTGTTTGGCCCATATTTATTAAAATGAAAATATATAAATAAAAAAAAAAAAACAAAAACAAAAACTAAAAATGTGTTTGGGCCCAACCCAAACCATACATACAAATACAATATACAGTACATGTTCAGTGCACTGCTAGTGTGGTGTTATGTGCTTCTGTTTTCAATCTCTCTTTAAAGAAACGAAGTGATGAATGAAATGAAAGACTTTTACGTACACCACCAACTTGAAGGCAAACGCAGAGCATAGCATAGGACATTGTGAGCGACTCACTCTCCCTCTTTCACACACTCCTCCTCCGGCGATTCACTCTCCCTCACACACACTCTCTCTCATGTAAGTCCTCTCTCTCACTATCAGATTTTATTTAATAAAGTTGCCCTAATTTTATTTTTTTTTATATTCTTTCTCTATCAATTAGTGGAATAATAAATTTGCCCTAATTTTTTTATTACCTTCTTTATCCATTAGATTTTAGTGGAATAAATAATTTAGCCCTAATTTTTTTACCTAGGTATTTATTAGTTTTAATTGAATAATTTGTTGGCCCTAATTTTGTTTCATTAAATTATTTTTTGATAATTTATTTGCTATCAGATCAGTGGATTGTGATTTATGGATTGAAGTGTTTGTGATTTGTGGATTGATTTGAAGTGTTTGTGATTTGCGGATTGAAGTGTTTGTGATTATAGCCATGTTTCCTAGGAAGTATAGTTCTGGAAATGAAAAGAGAAAGAAGAGGATGAAAGTAGAACAATTAATTCAATCTCAATCGGGAGCACTTGATAAATATTTTGGTACGAAGAAACAAGTAGATATTTTGGGTTCAAATGACAATGATGATGAAGATTTGGTAATTGAAGAACCTACTCATTGTGTGAATAATAATGAGAATGATGATTTGGTGATTGAACAACCTAGTGAACATATGAATGAGAATGAGAATGATAATGAAGATTTGGGGAATGTAGAATCTAGTGAAAGTGAAGATATCAATGTTGAATGTGGGCCTCTAAACATTTATGACCCTAGTAATTGGGACAAGATTGATCAAAATTTAAGGGATTTATTAGTTGAAAGAGGTCCTATAAGAGGTAATGGTGTGAATTTTCCCCTAGATGACAAAGATAGGCATTTTTCTTCTACATTTTACATGCGACAGTTACAAAATGGAGAGAAGCAGGATAGGAAGTGGCTGGTATATTCAGATGCTTCAAACAAAGTGTTTTGCTTTTGTTGCAAGTTATTTAAGCAAGATGGGAACAATATTCATTTGGCTACTGATGGATTGAAAGATTGGAAGGATATGGGTAACAGGCTTAGAAGTCATGAAACTAGTAATGAGCACTTTATTTGCATGAGTAAATGGATTGAATTGGAAAGTAGATTGAAGAAGAATGAAACAATTGATAGAAGTGTTCAAGTGCAAATCAACAAAGAGAGGGAACACTGGAGACAAGTGTTACTAAGGATAATTGCTATTGTGATCACTCTTGCTAAAAATAATTTAGCTTTTCGTGGAGACAATGAGAAGATTTATCAAGAAAGAAATGGAATCTTTTTAAGCTTAATTGAAATGCTTGCTAAATTTGATCCAGTAATGCAAGAGCACATTCAACGTATTCAAAGGAGTGAAATTCATTACCATTATCTTGGCCACAAAATCCAAAATGAATTAATACAGATGTTAGCGAGTGAGATCAAGAGTACGATTGTGGCAAGAATCAAAGAAGCGAAATATTTTTCAATTATTCTTGATTGTACTCCAGATGTTACTCATGAAGAACAAATGTCTCTTGTGATAAGAGGTGTAGATGTTTCAACTAGTCCGGTAAAGGTAGAAGAATTCTTTTTAGAATTTTTGAAAGTGGATGATACATCGGGGTTGGGACTTTTTAATGTACTTAGAGAGGCATTGCACACACTCTAGCTTGATATTGGTGATATAAGAGGGCAAGGATATGATAATGGCTCTAATATGAAAGGGAGATACAAAGATTTACAAAAAAGAGTACTTGAAATAAATCCAAGAGCATTCTACACGCCATGTGGGTGTCATAGTCTTAATCTTGCCTTTGTGATATGGCTACCTCTTGTTCCAAAGCTATCTATTTCTTTAGAGTGGTACAACGCATATATGTGTTGTTTTCATCTTCTACAAAGAGGTGGAAAATTTTCAAAGACAGTGTGGAAGGTCTCACACTTAAGCCATTATCACAAACTCGTTGGGAAAGTCACATTGAAAGTGTTAAAGCTATACGGTACCAAGCTCCACAAATTAGAGATGCTTTAATTTAGTTGGAAAAAGAAGCTGATGAGCCCAATACAAAGTGTGAAGCTGAATCCTTAGTTACATCTGAAATTGAGAACTTTGAGTTTTTGCTTGGCATGATTATTTGGCACAATCTGTTGTTTGCTGTTAATTCTGTTAGCAAGACATTTCAAGCTGAGGACATGCATATTGATGTTGCTATACATCAATTAAAAGGACTCATTACATTTCTTGAAAAGTATAGAGAAACTGGATTTTTCAAGGCCATGATTGAAGCTAAAGAAGTTGCAATTGAAATAGAGATTGAACCTACATTTCGTGAAAGGCGTGTCATTCGTTGAAGAGGTTGCACAATCAGCTGAAGAATCCTTTAGAGTTAATTATTTCATATATATAATAGATCAAGCTCTTTCTTCACTTAAGAGTAGATATGAACAATTTCAAATACATGAAGAAACTTTTGGATTTTTGTTTGATTTGAAGAAGTTAAATTCTACCAATGATGAGTGCTTGAAGACTTATTGTGCTAATCTTGAAGACTTTTTGAAACATGATGGACTCATGGATGTTGATGGGAGAGATTTATTTTCTGAGTTGAAAGTCTTCAAAGAAATTTTGCCAAAAGAAATCAATAGGCCAATTGAGGTGATGAATTATTTGAAATTGATGGATGGTTGTTTTCCAAATGCCTGGATTGCGTATAGAATATTATTGACTATTCTAGTTACCGTTGCCTCTGGAAAAAGAAGTTTTTCAAAGTTGAAATTGATCAAATCCTACCTTCGATCAACAATGCCACAAGAAAGATTGAATGGATTAGCTATATTGTCTATTGAAAAGGATTTGATAAATAAATTAGATTATACAAACTTAATTAGTGATTTTGCAGCTAAAAATGCAAGAAGAGTAGTATTTAAGTGATCGTTGGGTTAATTGTAAGCTGGATATTGCTAAACTATAAAGCAACAAAACTAGTTTTTAATGTTTTTGAGTCATTGTACTGATTTCTTCCTATCTTAATATATGAAAGTAAATTTTAATTTATAATTTTAATGATTATATGTTCAAGTATACTTAAATAAAAAATTTGTGGATACTTATCATTTTATGCATAAATTTTTTATTAAAAAAAAAATATATTAGAGGGGCCCCATTTTCATAGTTCACCTTAGGCCCCACAAATCTCAGGGCCGGCCCTGTAGATTAGATTATGTGTAATGCTAGAGATTCATATTTGAGATTCATATTTGAGAATCTCACATACACCTCTAATGATGTAGTAAGAAAGTGGAGTCACATATAATGGAATACGTTACAAATGAAAAGTTGAAATCTATCATTTCACATTATTATGGGTGAAATTAAAAGAATTTTATTAAGATGTCAAATATTTTCCTTACATTATAGATATCCAAACACACATGGACATCTGTAGATGAAGTTAATAATAAATAATAAAAAAACGACGAGATTAATTTACATATATAGAGATGGGCCTCTACCATGGCTGTTAGCCTGTCACAATATGAATGTTGTCATGCATGATGACAAGTTATTTAAGTTGTGTTTACATATGAATTTGGAAAGAAATTTAAAAAAGAAAAGAAAAAAAAGTGTATAAAATATATGTAAAATGTAATTATATTTTATATATATTTCACTTATATATTTTTTTATTTTATTTTTCAAATCCCTTTCTAAATTCATGAATTAAATACAACCTTAGTGCTAAAATATATAGGTTATCTTGAGTCCACACCGTATTGATTGTTCACTATGAGTTTTATTTTGATGACTTGTGATGACAAGTTATTTAACATTAAAATGGATGATCTATTTTAAAATTATACTTATTATCGATGTTTTTCAAAACAATTTTGATAAAATTATATGGCTACGATTATTAGATTATTTTGATTTTGTGTGTGTGTGTGTGTGTGTGTGTAGATAATATATAAATAAGAGGTTACAAAATAAACGAAATGGATCACTAAAATAGAATCTATACTTAGTCCCACTGGGCTAAATAGTACAGTACAGTACAGTTCAGTCCAGAACCTATTGTCATTTCTTATAATCGTTCCAAGAAAGAGGTTGTAAGACAATTCGGATGTGTTTCGAATTTTGAAACACAAACATAATTTTCAACCAAACGCTAAAATGGAATCTAGAGCTAGTCCCATTGGCCTAAATAGTATGGTTCAGTCTAGAGCCTACTGTCATTTCTTATAATGGTTCCTAAAAAAAAGTTGTTACATGATTCAAACATGCTTTGAATTCAAATAAGGTTACAAAATAAACGAAATAGATCACTAAAATGAAATTTATAGTTAGTCTCACTGGTCTAAATGGCATGGTCCAGTCTAGAACCTATTGCCATTTCTTATAACAGTTCCAAGAAAGAGATTGTTAGATGATTCAGATGTTTTTGAATTTTGAAACACAAACGTAGTTTTCAACTAAACGCTAAAATGGAATCTATAGTTAATCCTATTGGCCTAAATAGTATTGTCCAGTCTATGGGACCAGTGATCACGTGCTAATCACGCAATTCGTAGGGAATTGGGAGAAAGCACCTATGGATTGACTAAAAAAATAAAAATAAAAATCTTTTTCAATTGAAATATTTAATTTGTATTTTCTAATAGTTTAAACAATTTTTTTAAACACACCTAATTTAAATAAAAAAAATTTGTGAAACATCTCTATCAAATTTTAAGTAGTAAAGAGATCCAATATGTTTTTCTTATTAGTTAAGATCCTTCAATAATATTATTAGAGAAATTTAGTTCTTCACAGAGAAATTTCTCTTTAGAAAGCTGAAATTTCTATGTGAAGGCAAATTTCTTTGTGTTGAAATTTCTTCGTATTGAAATTTTTCTGTAAAAATATTAAAGGACCTTAACTACTATGAAAATGTTACATATCATTTTTATCTTATAAATCTTAATATCATGGATTATAAATTAAAAATTCCATTTAAATATTACATAAAAATAAAATCCTTTTGAAGTTTTTCAATTTAAAAAAAATAAAATAAATTAACATGTCCCAAACCAATCACATGGATACCAACCAAACCAAAGACAAGAAAACAAAACACCAAAAACACCTACACTACAAGAATAATATCACTTAGGGGTGTTTGTAAGGGTGTAAATTTGGCTCGGGCCGACCTACGGGCCAAAAAAGTAGGCCCAAGCCCAGGCTCAAGGGTATTTGGGCCTTGGGTGGGCTGGTGGACTGGGCCTCAGGCTAGCCTAGTGGACCTGGGCCTGGTCTCGAGCTTGAGTCAAGTTTGAGCAGGCCTGACCATTTTATTTATTTTTGTTTTTTTTTAATCTTTTCTATCAAAATTTATTATTTTTCACTAAAAAAAAACGTTGGGCCCAGGCGGCCCGGGCTTTGAGTGGGCTTTAAGCGGGCCAATGGGTCGGGCTACGAGCTGGGCCAGGCTTCAAAATGATGGCCTAGGCCTAGGAGCTTGGGCTCGGGCCCAGGTCTATACAGGCCTAAACGGGCCAGGCCCATCTCGGGCCGCAAGCCATTTTTACACTCCTAGGTGTTTGGGAACTTTAATTTTAGTCAAAAAAAAGTTTTAAAAAAAATCATTAGAAGTTAGGGAAATAACATCAATGCCGGTGGGGTCAGGAAAAAAAAAATTATTGAATTATGAAAAAGTATAACATTTTAATTATTAAAATGTATAAACTTTAACACAAAATCGCATAACTTAAACAAAAATTCACGTAAGTTGACCCATAAAAATTTGAGAAATCACAACTTGACATAAATTGCCTTATAAAATAGCATAACTTAAATACAAATTCACGTAAATTAACTCATAAAAATTTGAGAAATCACAACTTGACGTAAGTTCTCACAAATATATGCAAGTCACCTCACAAAATTGTATAACTTAAACACAAATTCACGTAAGTTAACCCATAAAAATTTGAGAAATCACAAATTCACAAAAATTCTCATAAATACGTAAGTCACCTCACAAAATCGCATAATTTAAACACAAATTCACATAAGTTAACTCATAAAACTTTTCGTAAGTTCTCACAAAATTGTGTAACTTAAGTCATAAAAATACATAAATAAATGGTATACTGTATGCCTTGCACACTCAAGATTTTCCAATATTATTATGAGAATTTTTCTTAAAGTCCCTGATATTAAGATTTTATAAGATAAAGAACATACAATATTATCATAGTAGTTGAAATCCCTAAACATTTTCACAGAGAAAATTTGACACAGCGAATATTCACCCCACCATAGAAAAATTTCAATTTTCATAGAGAAATTTTCTTTGGTATGATTTCAGAAAATTTCATCGAGAGATCTTAATTAATAAAAAAATATATTGGACTTCCCCTACTACCGAAAGTTGGAGAGGGATATTTCACAAATTTTTTCTATTATTATTGTATTGATAAAATGACCAAACACCAATAGTTGCATTTTTTATTTTTAAATTCAAAAAAAAAATGTAACAGTGCATTGAGACTTCGGAATAAGACTTGCCAATATATTTTTTTATATTATAATATAAATTTCCATCAACGAGGGGGTGACTCTACATGGCAGTTGGTGACTGAACAGTTTCCTTTGTGGTTTTCACTTATTTTTGGCGAAATTTTCAATTTATAACCATTAAATGTGAATATAAATAAATTTTTATTAACTTTAAAACTCATAATGATGTGATAGTCTTAGACTGTTAATTTTGTAATATAACTGTGAAATAAAAAATAAAAAATAAAAAAAAGTCTCCGTTCTACTTATGAAGTGGAAATGATCAATTGTTTCCAATGTATCTGTCCAATAGATGTGTGCCCAAGCTTGGCCTCCAGGTCATCTAAGCCTATAAATAGTGCATCAAATGTAATGTTATACACCTCGCATTACAAAATAATATACTACAACAAAGAATCTTGAGAGCAGTAAGAAGCAAACCAAGCCATAATCTCTCCATCATTTCACCATTCCAACCACCCTTTGACAACCTTATTCAACTGCACTCCATAAAATTTCCAGACTTCTTGAAGTTTTGTGATCAAACGAGAAACTTGGATGCTAAACTGAAAGAAACAAGACCACTTCATACTGAGGATTGAAACACTTTTGAGGTAGGTTTATGTTCTTGTTTACTTCATTTCCTTGTTTTAAGGATTTCTTGCAACAATATTCTTTGATTCATAGCCTGCCTTCTTCAGTTCATTAGTTGGATTTTTATATTTCATTTTTGCCAACTTGATATTATCAGTTATCATTAACTTCTTGATGTAAATCTAGTCTTATGTTGTTGGAAGTACTCAAAAGATTTGAATTCTCTCCATTACTTGACTAGAATGGAAATATTCCTTTCAAGATTAGTAGTTGTGAAATAACTATAGCAACAGGTAACATATTGGTTAAATTATCCTAGAGAAGAAACGATGGGTATCCTGGAGGGAAGTGAAGGAGGGTGGAATCCGGTTCTTAGAAAACGGAGGATGGGTCTACAAAATGGTCGATCAAGGATGAATGACTTGGTCTCTCTTTTCGTTGATGAAGTACTAGAGGGCATGACCCCTAGAGATCTATTTAATCTGTTAAGCAAGTTTGGAGTTGTGAAGGATGTTTTCATACCATTGAAAAGGAGGAAAACTACAAGAACAAGATTTGGATTTGTTAGGTACGACTGCAAGGCGGCTGCAGAGGTGGCAGTGCAAAAAGCTGATGGCTTATGGTGTCATAACAGGGCCTTGAGAGTAAAGATGGCTGAGTACAACAAGTCCAATCAAAGTAGACAGATGCTAACAAATGCTAAGCAGGGAGGTATGGTGCAGAAGAAGCAATGGACCCCCATCCAACCTATGATTGGAATCAAAGGTAAGTCATATGCGGAAGTAGTTCAAACTAGAGGTAAAAATGGAGGAGAATATGGAAAACAAAATGTGTCAGTTAGAGCTGTTGAGGCTGGGAATGGGTGGTTATATGATAGTGTTCTGGTCAAGCTCAAAGCATTTTTTTCCTTCCATGACTTTGGAAAGGAGATCTATAAGAGGATTGTTAAGGAAGTAATAGTTAGCCAAGCAGGAGGAAAGCTAGCAATTTTATCATTCAGCTCCAACTATCAGATGAAGGAAGAAAGAGCGAAAATGGAGGAGTGGATTTACGACTGGAGTGATGACGTATCTGAATGGGAAAAAGGGAAGTTTTTGGAACGTGATAGATGCATATGGCTCACTTGTGTGGGAGTTCCTCTCAATCTCTGGAGTATCAAAACCTTTGAAGCCATTGGCATTGTATGGGGAGAAGTGGTTCAGTATGATGAAGATTCAGTGGGGGGGCAAACACTTTATGTTTGGCAAAGTAAGGATTATTACAAAAATGATGGAGCCCATCAATACAGTAATTAATCTAGTAGGAAATGTGAGGGCTTATCAAGTGCGAGTGTATGAAGAGCCCTTAGTCAGTATCTATCAATGCAATGGTGACTATAGCTGCCACAAAAATGAAGTAATGGAATCCAATATGCACAATGAGAGTGAACACTTGTCCAAAAGCAGGCGACAAGTTGATCATGTTCATCCAGAGGTAGCTGTCAATGGTGCTGAAGGTGGGGATGAAGGTGAAGTCGGTTCGGTTACAGAGGAGGACGATGATGATGATGTGGCAAAACCTGATGAGGTGTCAATTAATGGAACTCACACAGTGGAAAGAGCACTAGCAGCAGTGGATGGAGGCTATCATTGTATGTCTGGAGCAGCTGATAAAGAAACTGAGTGTGCTTTGGGGAAAGAAAGGGTGGTGCAGGCGGTCTGCTCAAGGTTAGTGGAGAATAGGATAACGCAAGGGGTCGAAGATCTGGAATGCACTACTGGTTTTATGAATAGTTCAACTGGGTTGGAGTGTGGCAGGCCAAAAATAAATTTAGAAGTTGTGCTACATGGAGCCCAAGTTCAGTCTATAACTAATGGGCCAAGATGGGAAGTTAATTCTAATTTAAGTGACTGCATAGCCCAGTCACAGTTTATGGCTGTAGGGGAAGATGTAGCACAGAAAGTTAACCATGAGAAGGGGGACCCATTTCAGCAAGCTCATGCTAGATAAAAAAGAAAGTCTGATCTGAGGAGGAAAGGCGTTGAACAGAGGAAAGAAAGAATGAAGCAGGGTGGCCAGCCAAAACAGAACGGGATCCTATTCAGCAACTGTCTCAGGGGTGGAGTGATCCTTCGAGCGGCAGCAGCTGCTATGTCCCTACCAGCGTCACAAAGTAGCAGTTCACAAAGGAGAAGAAAGATACTTAAAGAAGCCCAAGCTACAATTGAGGTTGGGAAGGCATTAGGGCTAAACTGCGAAGGGAAGGAAGAGGAAGTGGTGGCCAAAATAATGGAGTTGGAGGAAAAAGATTTGGAAAGAGTTGAAGGAAGGGCAGAGGCTGATTAAGTTGCTGGAAAAATGAAGGAGGATAGGAGTTGTGTTGAAGGTTTTCATGAAGATCATGTCATGGAATGTTAGGGGTCATAGACGACCTGAAAAAAGGAGTAGAATTAAGGCATTGGTGAGGGCAAAATTAGTAGATGTTTTGATGCTGCAGGAGACAAAGAGAGAAGCTGTTGATGGTAATTTTGTAAAGTCCTTATGGCCAGTGGATGAAATGGGTTTTATGGAGGCAGGTTCAGAGGGAAGTGCAGGTGGTCTCCTTTGCATTTGGAACACCCAAAATTTTCAATTGATAGACTGCTGCAGTTCTAGGAATTTCATTCTTCTCTCAGGTATCTTATCTCAATCATTTCATTGTGTTATTTGTAATATTTATGCTCCGACTGATGCATTGAAGAAGAGGAAACTATGGAAGAGTCTTACAAATCTTAAACTCTCTTATCCCAACCCTTGGTGTCTGGGTGGTGATTTTAATGAGATTAGAGTTATGAGTGAAAGGAAAGAATGTTCAAGAAGGGAAAGGGGTATGAAAGACTTTAATAATTTTATAGATCGCTTGGAATTAATTGATCTGAATATGCATGGTAGATTATTCACATGGTGTAATGCAATGGATAGGGAGAGGTGGAGTAGGATTGATAGGTTTTTGCTTGATCCTGTTTGGTTAGAGAGGTATAAATTTAAACAATGGGGATTGCCTAGAGGCATTTCAAATCACTGTCCAGTTTTGCTTATGGAGGATGGAAGGGATTGGCGGCCAAAACCTTTTCGGTTTATTAATGCTTGGACATCTCATCCTCAGTTTAAGAAGGAAGTGGAAAAGGTCTGGGAGGAGGCTCAGATTCAGGGATGGGCTAGTTTTAGAATCATGTTTAAGTTCAAAAGACTGAGAGCATATCTACGTAGGTGGAACATGGAGGTCTTTGGTAATATTGATGATCTACTTAAACAAGCTGAAGATGAACTCCATGAGTGGGACTTGAAGGCTGAATCTAGATCCTTGTTGGAATCAGAGGTGAATAGAAGACAAGAGATCAGAAGTCAAGTTGGCATCTAAGTAGAAGTAAGGAGAGGATGTGGTTACAAAAATCTAGAATGTCATGGGCACAAAATGGGGATAAAAATACTAGACTATTTCACTTGATGGCAAGTAACAGGCAGAGGAAAAATTTATTGGACTTCGTTCAGGCAAATAGTGTTGTGGTGGAAGACCCAAGCATGGTGAAGCAAGTAGTGGAGAATTACTTTAGAAGAGTTTTTGCTGAAAGCTGGAAGATTCGGCCTAAGTTGGCAGGGTCCTTTTTGTCCATTAGTTATGTTGATTCAAAGGAAGTGCTGGAGGCTGATTTTAGTGAAGCAGAAATTTGGGCAGCCATTCAAGATTTTGATGGGAATAAAGCCTCTGGGCCTGATGGTTTCAATCTGTATTGCATTCAAAAGTGCTGGTCTATAATGAAAGGTGAGTTCATTCAGTTGTTCCAAGAGTTTCATCGTAATGGGAAGTTGGCTAAAGGGGTAAACAGCTCTTTCATCACCTTGATTCCTAAAAAGAAGAACCCAATAGATTTGAGTGAATATAGGCCTATAAGCTTGGTTAGTTCAATTTATAAAGTGTTGGCTAAAGTGTTGTCCAGAAAAATAAGACAAGTGCTCCCAAAACTCATAGGAGAGGTTCAAACTGCTTTTCTTTCTGGTAGATGCATCCTTGATGGGGTCTTAATTGCAAACAAAGTGGTGGATTGGTGGAGAAAGTCCAAGAAAAAAGGAATCATTCTTAAATTGGATTTTGAGAAGGCCTATGATTCAGTTAACTGGGAGTTTTTGCTGTCAATGATGAAAAATTTTGGGTTTGGAGAAAAATGGGTGGGTTGGATTAGGTCTTGCATTTCTACGTCAAGGATCTCAGTGCTTGTAAATAGGTCACCCACAGCAGAGTTTTCTCCTCAGAGGGGTTAAGACAAGGAGATCCACTATCGCCTTTCCTCTTTAATATAGTGGCAGAAGGTTTAAATATTCTGTTAGAGAGAGCCAAAGAAAAGGGGCTGATTAGAGGAGCTTCAGTTGGTCATCAAGAATTGAAAATCTCTCATTTACAATTTGCAGATGACGCTATTATTTTTTTTGAAGCCAAATGGGATGAAATCATGGTGCTTAAAAGAATTTTGAGGTGTTTTGAAGTCATGTCAGGCCTCAAGATTAATTTTCATAGAAGTATTGTTTGTAGAATTGGAGTGGAAGAGGAGTTAGTTAAGGAGTTTGCTAACAACCTGAATTGCCTCAGCCAGAGTCTACCTCTGTCATATCTTAGCTTACCTTTAGGGGCCAATCCAAGGAGAAGAAGTACTTGGCAACCAGTGGTGGAGAAGTTTAAAAAGAAGTTAGCATCTTGGAAGAGGAGATTCTTGTCCTTTGCCGGCAGATTGACCCTAATTAAGTCCGTATTGTCAAGTCTACCAGTGTATTTTCTATCTATCTTTAAATTGCTTGTTGGTGTTGCTAAAACAATTGATAGGATTCAATCAAACTTCTTGTGGGGAGGTTCTAAAATTCAAAGGAAAATTCACTTAGTTCAATGGAAGGTGTGTAAAAGCAAAGCCCAAGGAGGGTTGGGTGTGAGAAGTCTCACTGATGTTAACGTCTGTTTAATGATAAAATGGTGGTGGAGGTATGGTCGTCAGCATCAGTCACTATGGAAAATGGTGGTATGTAGCAGATATGGTGGGATTGGGGGCAGGTGGAAACCAGAACCAATGTCAGCTGCAGTGGTATCTACAGTGTGGAAGGACATTGCATCATTAGCTTCATCAAGCAGTGTAATGGCAGAGTTTTTCTCACAAAACTTCAGGATTATTATGGGAAATAGGGAAAGGATTCATTTTTGGACGGATAGATGGTTCAATGATATGAGTCTTAGGAGTGAGTTTCCTAGACTGTTTAGTTTATCAGTGGAAAAGGAAGGTTCCTTGCAGTTTTTCTACCAACAGAAAGGACCGGGCAGTGATTGGAAGTTGGCATTTAGAAGATCACTTTTAGCTTGGGAAGAGGAGGAAGTTCATAGGCTAAATGTATTATTAGTAGAGGTTCCTAATCTAAATCCTCTAACTGAGGATAACTGTTTGTGGAGAGCTAGTAATGCTGGAGTATTCTCTGTGGCTTCAGTGTGGAAAAGGTTGGAATTAGTTAATGGATCCATGGATCACATTTCAAAGTTCCTGTGGAAAAATGCAGCACCCCCAAAGGCTCAGTTCTTCAGCTGGTTAGCTTGGAAAGAGAGAATCAAAACTACAGAATTTATGCAAAGGATTGGAGCTCTACCTGTCAATGTTAGCCCCCTATGTGTATTTTGCAAAGCAGAGGTAGAAACCATAAATCATGTGTTGCTTTTATGCCCATTGGTATGGAAGTTATGGTCTAAGTTGGTAAGCTGGTGGGAAGTGCAGTGGGTTAACACCAGGATCTGTGGTTGTTTTGCTTAACTGGTGGTCTGGTATGAAATTAAGGAAGAAGGAGTTCAATATTTGGAAGGTGGTCCCTTTGGCCATACTATGGTCCTTATGGAAACTTAGGAATGAATGCTTATTTAACAATGGTAATGCAGATTTTGCACAGGTAGTAGAGCTATTGAAAGTAAGAATTGCATTATGGATTAAGTCATAT
Organism: Camellia granthamiana; assembly: GCA_036172215.1. Lineage (NCBI taxonomy): Eukaryota > Viridiplantae > Streptophyta > Magnoliopsida > Ericales > Theaceae > Camellia > Camellia granthamiana. Next base: position 123,779 of record JAXFYN010000042.1, read on the forward strand.
GTTAAAGGGGTGAATTACACAGTGCATGATATTGTCGCAAACTTGAAGTAGGTGAGAGGTTGTATGACATAGGTTTATGGCTGTTCTGTCATTAGTTGGAAGGTAGCTGGTCTGATGTAGGTAGGTGGTTTGATCTATATGTGAAGATTGGTATGTAGTAGATGGGTATGTAGCAGATTGGTGTGTATGCAGATTGGTAGTAGAGTGGTAAGTAGCAGATTGGTTCGTAGCAGTCTGGTCTGAAGCTCTTACTCTGGCACCAGTGATGCTCCCTTAGGCTGATGTAGGAAGCTGGGCTGATCTGTCTGTGAAGGTAAATGGGTTTGAAGCTGGGCTCATCTGTCTGTTGTATGCAGATTGGTAAGTCACAGATTGGTATGTATGTAGATTGGTATGTATCAGCTTGATTTGTAGCAGTCTGGGCTGAAGCTGTTACTCTGGCTCCAGTGATGCTCCCTTGGAAGATGGGTAGTTCTGCTGTTGTAGGAAACTGGGTTGATCTGTCTATGAAGGTTAATTGATAGGAAGCTGGGCTGATCTGTATGCAGACTGGTAGATTGGTATGTAGCAGATTGGTATGTAGCAGACTGGTCTCCCTTGGTATGTATGTTGCTGTCTTCCTTTGGTAAGTAGCAGATTGTTGGAGTGCATTGGCATAATAATGTGTAAAGTCACAAATCAGTAGCTATGAGGGGTAGCAGATGAATCTGAATTGATTGGAATGTGCCTTGGTCAAAACAGGGCCCATAGTCTTGTTTTGTGTTGTTTTTCCCTACTTGTGTTGTTTTTTTTCCCTTTCTCTCTTTTTGGTTCTTTTGATTGGTTCCTCACCAATCTTGGGTTAAGTGCTAGCAAAAGATTGCGCTTCCTTATCAGTGCCAACCTAGTTGGGATTGGTAAGGTTAGTTATGATGCTCTTGGCACTTCCCTTCTTTGTTAATGTAAGTTTTCGCATATATCTTGCTTTCTTCATCAATGAAGTTTCCTTCGCTGATAAAAAAAAAAAACTATAGCAACATATTTTTAAGGGAAACACTGTGGTATGCACATTTAACAACATATTTTAAGAAAATAGCATAATTTCATACTTTTTGAGTTATAATTATAAACATAAAATAAAAAATAAAATGTCATAACCAAACACAACATCAGACATGACTAAAGAATTCAAGAGTCATAACTAAAATAATGTCATAACTAAATAAGAAAATAATATAACTAGGGGAGTATACAATGCACCCCTTTGAAGGGTGTGTAGAATTTCCCGCTTTTTAATTTAAATTCTAAATCACTTAAGAAAAAGGGATAATAGTATTTTAGTGTTAACTTCAACAAAATAATCTCAATTTGACTTTTTTAATATATATATATATATAAAAATTTGGAGGACCTCCAGTCCAAAATCTGGACTAGAAGGGGCTGTTTGCGCCTGTGGGGTTCACCACGGGCCTTATTTCAGTAATTCGAATCGTTTATTTTGTTGGGCGTTTCGTGTATTTCATCCATAAAAAAAAATTAAATCGATCCAATAACCGTAACTTGTTCAATTTACCGTGTTTTTTATTAAGAAAATAGACGACAATTGTGTTTTTAAAAAATGAACCATACATATTTTTTATGACAAAAGTAATAAATTGAACAAGTTGTAGTCACCGGATCAACCTAAATTTTTTTATGAATGAAATACACAATGCGCTTGACAAAATAAACGATTTAGATTATCAAAACGAAAACCATAGTGAACCCCATGAGCCCAATCAGTCCCCTCCATTCTAAATTTTGGACCAGAGAGAATCCTCATATAAATTTATCTTTTAATATTGTAAAATTTTCCACTAATATGCAAATACTTTTTTCAAATTTCATTGAAATGATATTTTCCTTAGAAAAATGATAAAATTTAAATTTACTTATTAATTATAGAAGGTTAAAATGAACTGAAAGTACTTCACATCTGGATGTCAAGCTCCATTAAGGGAACATGAAACCAAATAAAAAGGAGACAAAATCATTTCCAAGAGCAACTTTTTTCACATCATAAAAGGGTCAAAATACTAAAAAGCCTCTTTCCAAACGACACCGCAGTGCGATTCAGTTCCTACAATTGGCACCCCCAAGGGATAAACAGTTATCCTCAGTAAGTCAATAAATCCAGTCTTCTGTTAAGCCATCCATGACACTAATTTAGAACTATTATTACATACATCACAAAACAATTCATAATTATATTACCTTTATTACTTATAAATAAACCATATTCTTAAATCCAATCTCATAGAAACAAATAGAAAGGTGTTTCACTGTATAACTTAATCTCCATTCTTTGGTTTCCGATATGACAACTAGGGCCGTGCATAATACTGTCAAAACAGCATTGAATCGCTCCAAACAGCACAGTTTTTCAACTCTGGCAGGCGGGTTGGGCGGGTGGGAGTCCCAAGGGTAGCGGGTCGATGTGGGTGGCGGTTGGAAATTTCCAACCCGCCATGTAAACCGACCCAACCCTCCTACTGTGTCAAAAATCATCATCTATTATATACACATCCAGCAAGTTAATTTCAGCCATTAGATTACATCTATCATACATATACTTACACAAAGGATAATTCCTCAATTAAACCTAATTGACACCCACATTTCATCTCATTCATCATTGATTCATCACTGCTAGGGCTGTGCACAACATCTCATCTCATTCCTCTTCCTTACCTTGCCGATCGGCGCTACCTACTCGTCGGTAGCCCTTGTTGTCACCACTGTTAGCCTCTTCTCACCATCGCCACTACTTTCTCCTTACCTTGCCGATCAACGCTGCCTACTCATCGTCGATACGTGGCTTCTCTCTCTCTCTCTCTATGCATATATATATATATATATAACAACTCACCACTCACTGATAATTTTTATTTATATACACTTATCATCATTGATAATTTTTATTTATATGTAAAGTCATATTGATAATTTTTATTTATTTACTTATAATCATTGTAAATTTTTTATTTTGTAATAGAGAATGGATGAGGGAAATACAAATGATGGCTACTTTGCTGGTGGAAACCCTCCTACACCAACTGCAGAATCAATTATTGTTGCTAGTTCTGCCATTACCACAATGCCTGCCAAAAATTATGGTAAAACTCATCCATGCCCTAGTATTAATTTAGATAAAAAGAAGTCTGAGGTTTGGAAACACTTCACCTTACTTGATGATTGTGAGTTTGATAAACCTAGGGTTGCTTGTAATTATTGTGGTAAGGATTATGGTGCTCGTGGAAAACAAGATGGGACTAGTAATATGTGGAACTACCTTAAGCATCAATGTATGAAGTCTCCTATTAGGGAAGTAGATGAAAAACAAAAAACTCTCTTTTGTTAAAAAAGAAGGAGAGGAGAAGGAACATGATGGTCGAAAGATTGGATCTCTCACACCAATAGGATATGATGAAAAACTTTGTAGGGAACCACTAACAAAGATGATTATAATTGATGAATAACCTTTAGACATGTGGAGAAGGAAGGCTTTAGAAATTTTTTAGTTATGCAACCTAAGTTTCCTATCCCTTCTCGCACTACTATTGCTCGTGATTGTCTGAACTTATTTCTTGATGAAAAGCAAAAATTGAAGAAAGTTCTAAGAAAGCAAAGAGTATGCCTAACCACTGACACTTGGATATCAATTCAAAATCTAAATTATAAACCACCAAGGCAAATCCGCCACTATTTGCCAACTGAACCGTCGGTTTTTGGTAAGAAAAATGACAATTTCTAATGACACTTTTATCAATCCGCCACCCGTCATACAGTTTCTATTTTTCTCCTAAACCGCACCGACCCGCACCGCGCACACCCCAACTATTTCTTATAGCCAATCCCGTGTACATGTCTCAAAAGACACATAGCACTGTACTTGTCACTAATTGACAACAACTGAAAGCGCACACAAATCATAACAGCCACTCAGGATATTAGATGTACTCTATATTTTGTTAAGTAATGTTAGAGATTCCAAAAATTTTATCAAATTTTTTACCAAATGTCTCACATGGGTATGGGACCCACACCATGTGGGCCCCATGTGGATCTCACACCCATGTGAAATATTTAGTAAAACTTTTGAAATCTCTAACATTTTTCTATTTTGTTTGCCAACTCTACAACATTATTTAATAACCATCTCAAAGAAAGAGAAGCATGTAAACATCATTTGAACTACCTGGGCAGATTTCAGAACCACTCCAAAAGGTCTCATCATGCAGTTTGTGCTGGGCATGTTTGGCGAGTGCTTCGAACTCTGCCTCAATCTGATGAGGTTTCAGAATTCCTTTACCATGTCTTTCAATCCTACAAAAAAACACCAACAAAACAAAACAAAACACATATTATATAATAAGCTTTTTTAGTACTCTGTTTCGATCACATTATCTAAACAGATCAAATCAAACATACTTTGAGAGAAGCAAGAAGAGTTCATTGCGATGAGTAGAGAATGTTCCATCAAGATGATCACAAGGGCTGTGAACTCTAGTCAGAACATGAGATGCCATGTCTTCATCTCTACGAAACTCAGGGACTCTAATCGTACCCATTCAACATAAAAAAAAAGATATATTAAAAAAGATATATATTGCCAACAGTCCCATGAAAATAGGGGAAAATATAGTGTCTATGTACGTTGTTTTTAACCCCAAGTTGTAATACCTATCATAATAGGGTGGAAATGCAGTAGGAAAATGTGGTCCATGTATTTTTCTGTCAAGTAATGGTAGCATATAAGTTAAAACCAAAGAAAAAATTTAGCAGTAGGAAAAAACAGTCATTATTGTCATTATTTTAAGCTTAAGAGTTGTAACTTAAAATTTTGCAATTTCAAAACAGATTGCTAATCACTCAAAAATTGATTGTTCCTTGCCAATTCAGATAATGCTCACAGAAATACCACTCAATCAAATGGGAGACTTACGTGTAGTTCATAATAAGTGGACTTATTATTCAATAGGTCCTGTGAGAATTAATGACGTTTTTCATCAAACACTATTAAAAAATGTCACTAATTGTTCATTTTCAGCAACAATTTGAAAATTTTGTCACCAAAAATGTCACTAATTATGAGTTTTAGTGACAATTTAAAAAAATGTCACCAATTTTCAACTTTCAACGACAGTTTGAAAAATTCGCCATAGAAAAACGTCATTAATTATAAGTTTTAACGGCAATTTATAAAAATCGTGACAAAAAGAAAGTTACTAATTGTCAATTTTTAGCGACATGTGCAAAAAATCGGCACAAAAAATTATTTTTAGTGATAATTTTACCAAGACTTATTTTCAATAGGACTTAATGAGAACTAAGTTTAACTATTGGGACCTATTGGTAGTTTACCTCTGTAATAACATTGCATCAAAACACTACTACAAAATCATAGACAAAACGGATTTTAAGTGTGATGTATGTTATTTAATCAAGGTTTTTTATTTTGTCAAAGCGTGATATTTGAGAGTGTGATTGTTAAGGGTTATTTTTAATCACACTTATTGACTGTCATTAAAAGATAATTCCATCACTTGTTTCGACCATGATAATAAACATTTAGATCACAGATTTTAAGTGTGATCAATAACCAATAAAACCTAAGATTGAACTTAAAAAATCCATGATTAATAATGAGATAAGATCACAGTTATATGTATTTCTCATCACGGTTAGTGTGTGTGATAAAAAAAAGGGTTCGACCACAAAATGTGAGTATCAATCACAGCATATAAATCATAATTAAAATCTAAATAGAACTAATATCTAGTGGCTATTGGATATTAATGTGTTTTGTTTTGGTTCCATTGAGTTTAGAACCATAAAACAGAAATTGATAGAAATTGAAACCAAAGTTTAAAATAGGGGACTGAATCCTTAGTGCCCCCTCATTATGGGTAGTTGAACAGCTTTTCTATTGCTACATGCTAGATGTTATCATAATTGAGAAATCTTGAATCTCTGAAAGTCTATTTAAAATAGAGCAACAAAGTTTTTAGGCCAAGCCACATTTCACTATAGAGTCGTGAAACAACAAAAGCAAAATCACAGCAAAATAGGAAACACATATCAAGCTAGATTAATATTTGCTCATCCCTTTTAGAGTCAAACTGTTTCCAAATTCTATTCTTGGATAAATTTCTGTTTAGGTTGCTCTGTTTCAAAAAAATTAATTTCTCAAACCTATAAAATTAATTGGTATTTTGATGGATCAACTGAACGCATGTCAATGAATCAAAATGTTTGGATTTATGGATCAACCTAAAATTTGCCTACATTAATTGTAATTTATCCAACTAAGAGGAATAATCAAAACTTTCATCCAACTTCAAATAGAAACCAAGAAATTTATAGGCACATTCAAACTAAAGTAATAAATTCAGCAACATAAACACAAAAAGAACTTGCAAACTCATTGAATTTTCCAATTTTTGAAAATTCATTGAGAACAACAATAAAAATATAAAGAGTATGAATTTAATCAACGAATAGTATGTAATTTAATCAAGAGTATGAATTTTTGTCCAATAAGGTGTTAAAATTATAATTCTTTTCTATGAAATAGAAATGTTAGATACGAAAAAAATATTTACAAAGTATAATACAAACCCCAAAAAGCAAACAAAAACGTTGGATACAAAAAATAAATAAATAATAATAATAATAATCACAGGCTAGGGTTTCTGCAATTGGAAAAATTAAGGAGATGGGCAAAGAATGAGAAACGAAGACCAATAGAGAGAGAGAGAGAGAGAGAGAGAGAAGAACTTACTTGAAGGTCGCGATTGCTGGTTGTAGTCGCGAACACTGGTAGTCACAGTTGTTGCTGGTAATCGCGAATGTGAGAGGTGAGTGTTCTCCTGTTCGTGTGAGAAGCTAATGGAGCGAGACGTGAGAGGGTTCGCAGAAACGAGAGAGTGAGGGATGAGTGAGTGACAGAGAAATGTGAGAGAACAGGAAAATGTTTTGGCTACAAAAACATTTTCTCACCAAAACATAAAACTACGCCGTTTTGCATAAAATATAATTAGAGACGAAAATATTTAAAGGAAAATGGTTGAGACTAAAATGTGACAGTGGGTGGAGTGTTGTTGTGCCTTATTTATTTATTTATTTATTTTAGAGTGTGTGTCAACTCACTAGTGATGTTTTAGAGTATCATTTTTAGTGGTATATATCATTGTCAATATTTAAATGGAGACTAAGGGCAATTGTGAATGTAAGTAGGAGGGTTAAGAGGGAAAGTAAAGGTTGTGATTAAAAATATATATATATATACCATCACACTTATTTAAAAATTGTCATTAAAAATTGTCATTAAAAATAAAAGATATAATTACACTTATTTGAAATGTGAGATTAAAAATAAATATTATCTCACTCAATTAAATTAATTAATTATAATTAAAATATTATTTTAATTTTTTTAATCATACTTTTAATAAAATTGAGATATTTTTAATTTCTCTTATGTAATTTCTCTCTATATGGAGCTTGTATTTTTCCTAATGAAAGAGAGAGATGAAAGAGTCTACCCCTCATTCAAATCAAACTCGGGCAGAACTAAAACCATGAGATCGAAAATTTATGAGATTTGTATAATTGTATCTTCAAATATGCATTATAAATTTCAAATCAGAAATTTAGTTTCACGTATCACACCAATTCTTACATTGTGTTTGATTGGAAAATTTGGTAAGAGATTTAGAGAGGAAAAAAAAAATATAAGTGAAATGTGAATAAAATATGCGTACATTTCATCATATTTTATAAATATTTTTTTATTATATTTTCAAATCCCTTCTCAAATTTCTCAACTAGATACAGCATTAATCCTTTCAAAGGTTTAGATTCCAACAAATCCTTGGAGATGAATTGAGAACAATGAACATATAGAACCAAACTCAGAAACCACCATTACAAATTACTTTTCAAACATAGCAAATAATTTTCCAATTCACACCAAATCAAGTTCTAAAAAGAGCTTACAAAAATAACATTAAAGAAGTAAATTTCTTAATCAAAGCCTTTTGATTCTAGAGAAATTACCTCCAGCCAAAGCTTTTTGATTCTTGAGGAAGAAATCCTTTTTTCACCCCTAATATTATTTAGGGTAAATTACGAATACATTTCCTGAGGGTTGATTAAGGTATAGATTGATTTCTGTGATTTGAAAATTTTCATTTTTTTAGTTAATTCTATTAAATAAAGAGAGTTGTTAGGAGGTTTTGAGGAAAGTGGTTCAGTTATTAATGAACGCAGAAGTCGTCTGAGTTTGTCAAAGATTGATGTACGCAGAGGTGGTGATGGAACTAGTGATGTTGATCCTAGTCCGTCGATTTCGGAGGTTGGTGTTAGAAAACCTACACAATAATAAAATTACTTAAATTATTAATTGAAATATATTTCTAACATTATAAAACTGTTAATTGACTTGATGATTTATTAATAAAATGGGCGATTTATTATGAAATTAGAAACCTCAGGGAGTGGAATTAATTTTCAGAACTATAAGAGGCGATTCGTTTTTTAATCAAACTTCAGAGGGTGTATTTGTAATTTACCCTATTATTTAGAGGTTTGATATTTACCCTCATCTAATTACTTTGGCCCACCCACTTCTTTAAACCCCCACTCAGCAAAATGAAGCCCCTATATTTTTTCTTTAAACCTCCACCTTAATACCAACCATACCCCTAATCCCAAAACTAAACGCAAACCTAAACCCAAACCCTAACCCTAACCCCTTTCACTTCTCTATCTATAATATTGATTCTCTCTTTGTTTTCTTGCATTCAAATCAAATATAGGTGAGAAACAGAGCAAAAGAAAAGACCTATCAACAATGGCCACCATGAAAACCTCTATCATAGGCTATGGCGAGTGATTTCTTGCATTCTTTCTCCCTCTTCTCTCTTTTCTTCTTCATCTTCTTTTGAAAACCTTAGGGTTTCATCTCTCTCTCTCTCTCTCTCTCTCTCTCTCTCTCTCTCTCTCTCTCTCCATCTCTGTCTTGCTCGTTTTCTCACGCAATGGATAAGGAGATCGCGATGGCGGAGTAGGTTTGGCAATACAGTGCTAAATAAATCCTAAATGTTCGGCAGCACAGTGTTTAACGAATCATGAATGTTCGGAAACACAGTATTGAACAATCCTTTTAGTTCGATAACACAGTGCTGAATGGGTTGATCTCTTTTCTCTGATTCAGATCCGCAATAGGAGATGAGAGTGCTTGTCGGTAGAGGTAATGGCTGTTTGCGACGGAGGGAGTGGTAGTTCTGATGGTGAGGAGTGGTCAGAGATGGTAGAGATTGCAGTGATGAAAGGTGGTTAGAGATGGTGGTGGTTGTGGCGATGAGAGGTGGTCGGAGATGGTGGTATTGCCAGAGGTGATTAGGATTAGGCTAGAGTTTGGAAAATTAGGTTTAGAAGATTAGAAATGAGGGTAAAAGTAAAATTTTAAACTGGGACAAAATTGGAATTAAAAATAAATGAATGAGGTGGGGGTTTTAAGAAGAAAGGTAGGGATTGATAGCAATACTCTATTATTTATCATAGTTCATTACCCTTGGAAAATGCAGGGGAAACATCAATAATGTCCTCATAAAAATTGTTGGGAAAAAGAACATCTCCATCATGTTGCTAAAATGGGAGAGAAGAGCAACAATAATTTTCTTCTGCAATGTTCTGAATTCCCATGTTTTGTAGTATCACTAGATTTCCTTAATCTGAATCCTTTTTATTCTAAACTTCAATTAGGCATAACAAATAGCATTTTCACACACTACAAGAAACTAAACCTAAATTAGCAATGAAAATATTTTTACAAAATATTATTTAATCAACACAATAATTTTTATATTTTTGCAAGACTTGTGATTTTCATACACAAAATGCAAGGACAATCAATAGTTCTTGGTTAGAATAGCAAAACAGTTTCTAACTTACCTATTCTATCTGGGAGCTCACATTACAACCTCCACTATTCATAAAAGCCGCACCAGCATCCTCCACCAAGGCAATAGGAGATGCAGCATTCTCTTTTATGCTCAAATAGACCAGAAATGCAAAACGTAAAAGTTCCTGTTGGTTGTTGTATGGTGTGACATATTTACAATTGAAGGTGAGAAATATAACGATATAGGATCTATTTTGTATAACCTGGTCTAACCATAAAACCAAGGAGTACAAAAATTCGAAAATTCTATTTTTAGGGATGAAACCTAAAGTAAATGGCTCAAAAAGATTGCTCTGGTCAATCACTAGGGGGTCTGGGAGTAGGAGGAAGTCATTCGGATGTAGTTCAAACCACCTAAATGCAGCCTTGAAGAAGTTTGAATGCATTGATTTGTTCCCTCTATGATCCTAGATGATTTGTTCACTAATACTGTGTTTGGTTGGGGGATTTGGGGAGAGATTTGGAAAGGGAAATGAAAAATGTAGGTGAAATGTGAATAAAACATGTCTATATTTCATCTAGTTTTACACACCTTTTCCCTTTCCCTTTCCAAATCCCTCCCCAAATCCCCCAACCAAACACAGCATAAAGGATTTTGTTCGGTGTGAACCCAAAAAATCAGCCAGTGAGTGGTTGTGAGTTCACCACTTTTCTAATGATATATATACATATATATATATATATATATTTTTGGTGCGTAAATAAGTGGTTTGTTTTGTAAACAAGTGGTGAACTCACAACTATAAAATATCCCCCCTAAGTGCTAAACTGGAAAGTTGTGAAGAGCTAATTTAGTTTAGTTTTTTTTTTTCAATTTAACCTAGCTAAATTAGTTTCGTTTCAAAAGAATTTTTGGTGTTTTTTGTTTGAATATGATGATTGTAAAAGAAATAATAAAATGATTATAATTTGAATATAATATTTTATTTTATTGATTTATTTAGCTTATTTTATTTTTTTATACTTATTTGGGCAAAAAAAGTTGTTGCCAAACGACAATTTTATCTTTTTATCAAAGATTGTGTAAAAAAAAAATATAATTTCTAATAATTTTTAAACTTTTTAATTAAAATATTTGGTTCCTAAACATACCCTTAATAACGTTACAAATTCTTAATAAAAAATACTTTGATTATTTAAACTACAAAACATTTCAAATACTATATTAACACCCTACTGGTACTCCCCAACTGACAGATTTTTAAAATTTGGCACGCATCTCGGGTATTATGAGGTAGATGCGATCCTTAAAGTCAACGAATCATCAAATTTATTCAAAGATAATTAATATAGTTTCCAACAATAGCGACACGTGGTTAAGGTGGTATCGAAGTGCCAGCCGAGGTGTCACGTGTCCTGATCATGACGCCGAGGTGATCTTAGCTAGGCCGAGATTATCTGCGGAAATACCGGAATCCAAGATGAACGGATAAAGGTCAAGAGTCCTAGAACGGGAAAAAATCTCAGTCTAGATAAGGATAAAAACTCTTAGGGAGTTTATCTTAATCTATTTGAGAGTCCTGGATAAGTATTGAGCCAGAGTCCATTGAAGCTAGGCTTCTACGGGGATCAGGTCAGTGCTGACTATAAAAATAAGGCACCCTCGTGGGTCTAAAGTACACTTTTTATATTCTAGCTAGTGAGTAAAGCACTGTTTACCATCTTTGAGAGACAACTGAGTTCTGACTTGATCGTCGGAGTGCCCCCGGGTGGACGAACCACTGCCGGAGTCTTTTCTTTCTATGACAAGTTATTCGGGAGAGATCTATTCTGCCGGTGCTCTCCAGCTTGGTACCTATTTGGCAGTGTGGTCAGAAATCAGCACACACAATTTGGCACCGTCTATGGGAAAGAAAGGAGAATAGATGGCCAACAACGGACAGAAAGAGAAGATCGAGGATGACATCCCTACTGGAAGTGGTAAACACATTGACCTTGACGTCAAGGAGGATAACTGCAACGAAGAAACTCGAGATAAGAATCTCAGAGAGAAAGACGTCGGCTAGGAGGGAGACGTACCAAGGAAGGCAGACCGAGGCGGGTATTATAACGAGGACGACCTCCAGGTATGGAAAGACAGATGGCTGCGAAGGGACAGCGAGATGAAGGGAATGGTGAACAAATTGGCAGACCTACAATCGGTCGTCAATTTCATGATGCAAAACAACATCATGCAGCCACCGTTTCCGTTACAAAACACACCGATTCTAGCAGCCAAGAAAGATGCCCAAAAATGGGGGCATAAAACAGTTCCTGCAGTTCCTCAGCACGACGGGACCAAGGAACATTCTCACCGGCCTTCACGAGAGGTCGGGCGAGGAGAGTCGATGAAGGGAGAGTCTCGAAAAACACATCGTACCAAAGAAGCCTACACCAAAGAACATCGGCACACTCAAAGGAAGGAGCTTTGTTTCGACGCGACTAATAGAGGGAGGTCCAAGAGGACTCATAACGACACCGGGAGTAGCGCACCAAAAAGGCTGAAATCCGTTGACAGCCGAGCTCCTGGATGGACCAAGGAGGATTTGAGGGATTACCTCCAGAGGAAGCGGCAAGATGCCGAGGTAACCTCCCCGGTCAAACCAAGAACGTCGTTTTTGGTAGAATTAGACAAATTTGAGGCTCCGAAAAGGTTCCACATGCCGAGATTCTAGATATATGATGGTAAGTCTGACCCTAACTTTCACGTCGACTTGTACCTGAACTCAATGGCATTGTACACCGGGAACGAGCCGTTGCTCTGCAAGGTGTTCCCCTCATCCTTTGGGGAAATCCCATCAGACTGGTTTCACAAGTTGCCGAAAGGAACTGTGAAGAGTTGGGAAGGCCTGGCCGAGATGTTCGTGGCCAGGTTTGTGAAAAACAAACTGCAGCCATTGAGGGTGGACTCCATGATGGCTCTGAGAATTGGCGAGGATGAAAGCTTTAGGGCCTATGCCAAAAGGTATTATGAGGTGTTCAACCGAATACTAGGGTGCAACCAAGAGGTGGCTGTAGACACCCCATTTTTGACCGACCTTAAGACTCAGACGTCATCGATTGAGCGCTCGATGATTGCGCATGTTGTGCTCGTTCTGAGATTACGGAGTCTCGACTGAGAACCTTGCCTCCGGACTTCAGGACTCTTTTGTGCTTTGCCTCGGTTTGCGAACCAGGTTCTGTTTTCTCTTCCCGAAGGGAGGGAGAGGTCTCATAGACCATCTCTCAATGGCCGTAGGCTACTTTTCGTGGTCGCAGACCACTGTTCCCGTTTGGAGACCAGTTTCTGATTTTCGGAGTCGTCGGCCATACGCCTCGGTTCGGAACCGCTTAACTTTCTCTGTTTGCTCCGGTTTTTGGCACACACCTTGTTTCCTCTCTCTAGAGGGACACTGTGGCCCGGGAGACCACCTTTTTGGTTGTACGCCACCTTCGATGCTTAACAGCCTGTTTTCGGGGCACCTGGCTGCGCGTTTTGGCCCATGAACCCTCGTTTTGCATCCGTCTTGGTTCATTTTTGGCATGGACCCTATTTTCATTGTTTGGAAGGTGGTACAAGGGTGGGAGACCACCTTTTCTCTTGGAGACCACCTTTTCTCCCACAGGTCGATTTTCTTGTCAGAAAGCTGGTCTCCTTAATTTTTGAGCCACATTTGTGAGTCTCCCACCATACCACTTGCTTGCATTGAGTGAGGAGACCACCCTAGGAGGTTGCCGACCAGCTTTTGAGGCCTGAACCTTTTGAACCTGGTCAGATGACCAGAAAAAGTGGTTGGCCGACCACCTGAACCTTTTGAACCTGGTCGGCCAGCTTCCCTCAATTCTGTCTCTATGAGTGTGTGCCAGCTGTGCCAGCTGGAAGGCACAGAAGGGATCCTCCATACACGTGTATGGAGGATCTTCAAACTTGTTTTTTAGTTTCTTGGAGAAGCTTTGGACCTCTTTGGCTATAAGAGAGACCCTCTCCCTCATTAGCAAAGGTTCATATTTTTGGTTAAGGCATATACATACACCTCTCTCTCTATCTCTATTTCAAGCTCAAAAAGTGCCTTGTTCTTGCACCGTTGCACACCACCTCCTAGCCTAACACCTCCACCATTGCTTTGAGGTCCTTGGAGGTCATTTTAAGAGGTTGAAGGCCTGGGTTTTTGGTCTCAAAGTTGCTGTCTTGCTGAGCTTCATGGGTAACACACTTATTCCCTCTTTTTAGCATTATTTTGCTCCATCTTTTACCCATACTTGAAAGCATATTTGAGCTTTGGTGTAAACTGAAAAAGATCTTATTTTGAGGTCCTTAACATGTTTGTTTAAGACCATTTTTCTATTGGGGGTCATCTACCCCCTTTGCATGCTTCATTTCATCTTATTTTGAGCCATGCCTTAGGGCCTTTGCATTGACCTTTGTTTGGTCTCTTAGCCATTGAAATCCAGTGGATTTTTAGTGACTAGCATGCTGTTTTGAGCACCAAAATCAGAGAGGGGTGACCCTCTGACCCCTTGTCTTGTTTACTAGCATATTTGGCCTAACAAAGGAGCCCTTATTTGCATGCTTCCAAGCCATGTTTCAGGCTATTTTTGGTGGGTTTTAGGACCTGCATAGGCTCTGTCCAGAGCCCATTTTTCCATTTTGGGTGTCCATCTTGCATGTGTAGAACAACCCTCTTTATGGCCTATCAAAGGAGCCTATTATTCTTGCATGCATAGACCATGTTTCAGTGGGTTTTGGGGCTTTATTTGGCATGTCATACCTTTGAATTTTTCTGGTTTAGCGACCTCTTGAATGCCTCATATACTTGTAGTGTAAACCCTCTTCACTAGCTTGTATTGCATGCTATTTTGGCCTTTGATTCTAGCACCTTTTGGCCATGATTTAAACTGATTTTGTGCATGTTTTGGACTGTCTTAGCTCTGTTTTTATGCCTCATGGTCGAATGATGCTTGCTATGCATGGTTGTAGTTCAATATCCTTGCCTAGCTTTGAGTTTTGGAACCTATTGCATGCTTATATTGAGGTGTTTCCATGTTTTGGGGCCATTGTGCATCACATTTCAGAGCTTACATGTATGCCATATTCCTATGTTTTCCACTCTTTAAATGTGTTTGAGAGTTGTGCATGAATACCTCATTTTTGGACCATTGCATGAGATTCATTTCCATGCATTTTGAGCCATCATTTTAGACCATTTTCCCACTGTCTTGGACCTGCATAGGGACTGTTTGGGGCTGGTTGGGTCATTTGAGCATTGCTTTGTGTACCTCTAGTGTAATGCACTTCACTAGTTTCGGTATCCGGGCCATCTAGCATGCATTGTGTGAGGTGTTTACATGATTCAGGACCATCTTGCATGTCATTTCAGAGCTGGAAAATGTGTGATTGTATGCCATATTTAATCCCTTGCCATGCCTTAGTAGAGTTGCCCTTTGCGCCTTAGGTTTGGTCCATCGCATTGTGCATGTTTGCATAAGTGTCATTGCCTTAATTTCATCATGTATGGCCACTGATTTTGATGTGGCTGAGGTCCATCCATCTTGGTTTAAGTCCATCTTGCATTGTATATGCCATTTAGTCCATGTTGTTGCATGATTGACCATTGCATTGTGTATACCTTGATCATTTCATTGTTAGTCTCCATGTGTGCATTGCGTATGCCATATAGTTCTCACGTGCATTGAGTATGCCATTGATTATTTCATAGCATTGTGTATGCTAGTAGCATGTTTACATATCATCATTTGCATGTTTGCATCATTTAGTGGCATTATGTTTAGGTTGCATGTTAGGGTTGCATTTATGCATGCCATGTGTATTGCATTGTGTTTGGAGTAGGGTTTAGTCCAAACACGGGAAACGAGGGACGTTTCGTACTCAAAGTGACGAAATGTGCCTCGATTCCCGGGTTGCTGACACTCTTGACTACCCATGATAGAGTTGTTGGCTTTAGGTGTTTACATGTGCATTCATTTTACATCGAGTCGTGCAATCCGACTCCTCGGCCATCATGCATCGAGATGCGTGATTGGTGGCACGAGGATTGAGGACTACACTCCCTAGAGCTTGTGCAATGATGAGGAGAGTGGTCATGCACACATATGTTGAAAATACTTTGCCATGTCTCTTTCTCGCTCTCTGTTGCAGCAAACCGGAAACCAGCAACAAAAATTGATCAGCCGCCTTCTGGAGCTTTGTACAGTGTTCTGGGACCAATTGCAAACAGAGGCAAATTGGGGCATCGCGATGGATTTCCCGACAAGGTAACCCGAGCATGCATGCATCCCTTATCATTCAAGATCGAGCTGAGGCAGTCCATTTCATATGTTTTGCATGCTAGCTTATTTATTTTAGTTAATTTGTTAATTAATTAGGGTTGTGTAATAATTAGCTGTAATCCGTTATTCATTCGGTTGTGTATTATTTATTCGAACCCTCCAAGGAGGGCAATGTTGTAATAAGTGTGCGTGTGTGTGATGTATGTCTTCCAACCCCACGTCTTTCTCCCTTTTATTTACCAGCTTATGATGGCTAGTTTTAGGGCACGTTTCAATTAGCATCTATATGTTCGCACGTTTGCATTCATTCATCTGTATTGCATGCACCGGGCTCGGCGCATCATACTAACTGCATTGTATTTCAATTCCGAGTTGAATACGTGTATCAGTTGTTGCATTTCATATGCCATTTTAGAATAGCCGGGCTTATCTTAGTTGTATTTTTGCATGTGTTGCATTAGGCATTTCAGCATAGTTAGGATTCATGTATGATTTCTAATTAGCTTCTTTCTTTGGCTTGGAGTACTCAGTAAGTATTTATGCTTTAGCATCCTTGCATGTGTGTGAGTGACTGCCATGATAGCATGCTTACCATGAGGTTATTTGGTTATGTGATATAACTGCCTGAATGCCTACGAGTGAAGGTTGGGTTGCTTGAGTTGGAATAATTCGTCGAAATTCGTGTTTTAGCCTACTTGCGAGTAGCAAACTTCAATCCATTTTCAAAACAAACGGATATGCGATGCTTTGTTCCAACTTAGGCAATCCAGTCTATACTTGTATGTTCTGCGCATCACGTAGCAACTCTAGGCTAATAATTGGAATAAGAGCACATAATGTTTTCAAAACTCGATATCATGGTTAGTAGAGGCCGATCTTTGATCGGGCGAGCGGGGGTGCTCACGAAGTGACCTTCCCCAATCGTACCCAAGTTCCCGAGCCGAGGCAACTTTGGTGATGACGGACACGTGGCCTTAGGCACGAGTCAAGGTTTCCTAAATTCTCCTAAAACAAAATATTTAGGTGGCGACTCTGTATCTGGTAGAGCAGTCCATGTTTGGCACTTCTTTCTAAAAATCTGTTTTTCAAAACGATTTGTCGGATTTGGACTCGTTGGTGATTTATCGGTCTCGCATTGCACTTTGCGAGATTAGATTCAGAACCGTGACATTTGAGTCCGAACTGTAGTAAGCCCAAATGAACAAAACGGGATTCCCTCCCGGGACGTTCGGAGATGTCTACAGTGGCGGTCGTGTCTTTTAAGAACGGCCTGAACGATGATTGTCTGCTTCAAAAATCATTGGCAAAGACACCGCCAAAAAGTATGGAGGAACTTATGGCCAAGATAAAGAAGTATGCGAGAGCCGAGGAAGACACACCAGGGACAAAGGCGTCGAAACAAGAGAAGAGAAATGGCTTGCCGAAGTGAGACCGAGGTAACACTGGATACATCAAACAAGAGACATGACTGAGGGCTGCATAGGTAGTCACAACCGTATTCCGAATTTCGGTTTATAAAGTCTTGGAAAGAATCCGGAATCAGCCCTATTGTAGAGCACCAGAGAAAATTCCTGGAAAATTTATGGGAAGAAGTCTGGGGAAGAGCTGCGCCTACCATAATGAGGATGGGCATCTGACTTAGGGGTGTAGAGCCCTAAAAACAGATTTGGAAGACTTGGTAAGACAAGGTCATTTAAGGGACCTAGTAGATAAGGCCAGAACAAGGGAGGAACAAGCGAGAGTGCCTCAGGCACCAGCAACGCCACCCCCACCAGCACCATAACCGCAAGCAAGTGGACCTCGAATGATCAATGTGATTCACTCGAAGGTCAATGAGAACGAGGTACGTGGGGAGACTCAGAAGGTAAAACACTTGCAACATGTGTATCAGGTTCAGCAGAAAAGACCTAGGGCAGACGAGCACCAGGGACCAATGGTGTTCTTTACTGAAGACGATCTAGACATGGTGTAGCATCCACACAACGATGCCCTGGTAATATCCCTCAAAATTGGAGAGTACCAGGTAAAGCGCATCCTAATTGACCAGGGCAGCTCTTGTGACATCATGTATGTCAGATGTTACAAGGAGCTTGGCCTTCACCAAGATGATCTAGAGCAGTCCAATGGTCCAATGGTTGGGTTCAACGGCATGCCAACATGGCCCCTGGAAGCAATAAGTTTAGAGATGCAGATTGGCACCAAGATGGTAAACACGGAGTTCACAATAATTGACACCCCCTCCCCTTACAATGTTATCTTAGGAAGGCCATGGCTGCATTCAATGGGGGTTGTTCCCTCAACACTACACCAACTGTTGCGGTTTCCAACAGAGCATGGAATTGTGGAGGTCAGAGGGGATCAGGTGTAGGCAAAGAATTGCTCCATGGCAACAATGAAATCTACCTGCAATATACGAGAAGCAGAAACAGTAGAGATTGAGGATGAGGACATGAAGGTCCTTGAGGACGTCAGCAAAGAACCAGCCGAGAAAAGTGAGGAAGTCCTGAAGAAGATCCTAGTCTAGCAAGGAGATGAAGAGCGCTTCTTTCTTCTCGGCTCGGGCTTGGCCGAGGAAGAGGAAAAGGAATTAGAGGCGTTCTTGAGAGCAAACATTGAGGTGTTTGTCTGGACACCATACGAGATGCCTAGCATTGACCCCGAGGTCACATGCTATAGACTGAATGTGGACAAGTCGGCCAAACCTGTCATCCAGCGAACAAGGAGGCCTACGTTAATGCATGTTGAGGCAGTAGAAGAGGAAGTGGATAAACTTCTGGAGGCCAGAGCTATTCGAGAGGTAAACTACCCAGCATGGTTATCAAACGCGGTTGTTGTGAAAAAAAAAAAAGAATGGGAAGCGGAGGGTCTGTGTGGACTTCACCAGCCTAAACAAGGCTTGTCCCAAAGACAGTTTCCCACTCTCCAAAATTGACCAATTGGTGGATGCCACCTCAGAACATGGAAGGATGAGCTTCCTGGACGCTTATAGGGGGTACCATCAGATAGCCATGTACCCCCTAGATGAGGAGAAGACTGTATTTATCACCCTAAAAGGGCTATATTGCTACAGAGTGATGACTTTCGAGTTGAAAAATACAGGAGCAACTTACCAGAGATTGGTGACTAAGATGTTCAAACATCTAATAGGGAAAACAGTGGAGGTATACATTGATGAAATGATCGTGAAGACCAAAGAACCTGAGGATCATCTGGTCGATCCGAAAAGCAGTCTTCGATATCCCGAGGACATTTTGGCTCCAACTCAATGCGTCGAAGTGCGCATTTGGAGTTGGGTCAGAAAAGTTCCTAGGATACTTGGTTACCAGAAAGGGCATTGAGGCAAGCCCGGATCAAATCAAGGCCATCTTGGAGTTGAAGAGCCCAACGTCGGCAAAACAAGTGTAGATGTTGACTGGAAGGGCTGCAGCCCTAAATAGGTTCATAAGCAGAAGTTTTGACAAATGCAAACCTTTCTTTAGTTTAGTGAAGAAAGCCACAGACTTCTTATGGACAGAAAAGTGCGAAGTCGCTTTGGCCGACTTGAAAAAATACTTGACCACCGCTTCAGTTCTCTCAAATCCAGTACCTGGAGAGGAGTTGTTCTTATACTTGGCGGTTTCAGAGCATGCAGTGAGTGCAGTGGTAATCAGAGAAGAAAATGGAGAACAAATGACAGTTTACTACATGAGTAAAACCGTAACAGATGCAGAGACTAGATACTCACCCTTAGGGAAACTGACACTAGCTTTATTAATAACTTCCAGAAAATTGAATCATTACTTTCAGGCCCACAAGATTGTGGTATTAATTGAGCATCCATTGAAGTCCCTGTTTACAACAAGGAGATCTGACCAGCAGGATAGCCAAATGGGGTAGTGGTATTGGGTCAATATGACCTGGAATTCAGACCCAGAACAACAATCAAAGGCCAGGTTTTGGCCAACTTCGTGGCCTAGTTTACACCAGGCACCATTATACATCGGGCCTCGTTGAGTCGTGGTTTCAGATGTCCAGGTGAACAAGAAGAAACCCAGCGGGGGATAGCAGAACAAAAGAAAGAAGAGAAACTTAGGCCGTGTGGTATTTACATCGGCGACTCCTTCCACCTGTTTGTTAATGGAAGTTCAAATCGTCAGGAAGCGGGGGTAAGAGTACTGCTAGTATCGCCAGATGGGCGGATGCTAGAACAATCTATTCGTTTGGGGTTTAAAGCCTCAAACAACAAAGTAGAATATGAAGCATTGATCGCAGGATTGAAGTTGGAAGTAGCAATGGAAGCCGACGAGGTGATGGTCTTCTGTGACTCCCAACTTATCATCAACCAGGCAACAGGTGAATACGCAGCCCGAGATGAAAGGATGATGGCCTATGTAAAGGAAGTGGGCAGACTAGTAGCCTTATTCCAGAATTGCCAACTACAGCAAGTTAGTCGAGATGACAATAGCCATGCTGATGTCTTGGCTAACCTGGCTAGTGCAATGAAACCAGGAGAGGCAAGGACAATAATGGTTGACTATTTGTCAGGTCCAAGTGTAGAACCACTGAACACAAAGTATGAGGCAATGTATGTGGAGATGGAACCAAGTTGAATGGATGCGATAATAATATTCCTTAGAGATGAAAAACTGCCAGATGATCATAAAGAAGCACAAAAGATCAGACTGAAGTCGGCAAGATTCAGTCTAACAGCAAAATGACATCTTTACAGAAGATCCTTTACTGGTCTCCTTTTAAGGTGTGTGCATCCTTCACAAGTTGAAGACTTTTTGTATGAAATACACGAAGGAGTATGTGGAAGCCATGTTGGGGATAGGTCACTTGCTCATAAGGCCATTACTCAGTGGTACTGGTGGCCTTATATACAGAAAGATAATGAAGCTTATGTCAGAAAGTGTGAGAAGTATCAGAGGTTTGTACCTTTGATACACCAACTAGCAGCGGATTTAAACCCAGTGTCCAGCCCTTGGCCATTTGCCCAGTGGGGCATGGATCTTGTTGGACAACTACCTCAAGCGATTGGACAAAAGAAGTTCCTATTGGTGGCAACAGATTACTTCACCAAGTGGATAGAAACTAAACCCCTTGCGAAGATTCAGGACATTGATGTAAAGAACTTCATATGGAAGAACATCATCACCAGGTTTAGGATCCCAAGGGAAATAATAGCAGACAATGGTATGCAGTTTGACAGTAAGCTAAACAAGAGCTTCTGTGCAAAGTATAAGATTAAGAACTACTACTCCACTCCAAACTTCCCTCAAAGCAATGGTTAAGCAGAAACATCCAACAAAACTATCTTGGATGGGATTAAGAAGAGGCTGGAAGCAGTAAAGGGGAAGTGGGTGGAAGAGTTGCCCAATGTACTTTGGGTATATCGGACTACGTCGAGAAAATCAACTGGGAAATCCCCATTTTCCATGGCTTATGGCACAGTGGCAGTAATCCCATTAGAAGTCGGCATCCTAGGGATCAGAACCCACGGAGTGGAGAGTGGGACTAATGAGGCATTTTTAGCCCGAGATCTGGACCTATTGGAAGCAAGAAAAGAGAAAGCAGCAATTCAGCTAGGGGCATACCAGTAACAGCTTGCCAGGGCTTACAATAAAAAAGTCAACCCACGAGAGTTTCAAGTTGGAGACCTTGTCCTGAGAAAGGTCGTCAACAACAAGAAGGATCCTAGAGAGGGCAAGCTTGGCCCAAATTGGGAGGGACCTTATAGAATCATCTCGGTCCTGAGCAATGGGGCATATCGGCTTGAAGACAGTGAAGGCAAAGAGTTGCCAAGACCCTGGAATACTTGCAACCTGAAGTTTTTCTATCATTAGATTTTTTATTTTTTAAAGTTTTTTGTTATTAGCCGAAGTAAATAATAAAATTTTAGCTCGATTCTTAATTTCAAACTTGTGTAATATGACTGACCAGTCCCCTGGCGATGTTTCTAATTGAAACATGACAAATAACTTAGATTTATTATATGGCAGAGTTGAATTATACTTGCATATAATAGAGTTGAACTAAGTTGGCGATGTTTCTGATTGAAACATGACGAATAACTTAGACTTATTGTATGGCAGAGTTGAATTATACTTGCATATAATAGAGTTGAACTAAGTTGGTGATGTTTCTGATTGAAACATGACGAGTAACTCAGACTCATTATATGGCAGAGTTAAATTATACTTGCATATAATGGAGTTGAATTAAGTTGAATTAACCTGGACTTGCCATATTGGCAGAGTCAAACTCAGATTAGAACTAAGTGCATTTGAGTAAAATTAACAGAGGAACCAAGGTTGAGAACCTCGACTAGTCTCTGTTTGAATCTAACTTCGGCAACAAGGTCACAACCATGTGCTTAACGAGAACCTGAGTGAAACTTAAGTTCACATTAGGGGGCAGAGAACTGGAGAATGATGAGAGAGTTCAAAGTGCTTAGGGATTTGTTGAAATTTCATAAAAATTCGCAAGCTAGAATTGGCTTAGTACTTGTTGAAATTTTTAGAAAAATTTACAAGTTAAAGTCAAGCCGAGGTAAATTCGAAAGAAGTACATACATACTTGCCGAGATTACCAGGTTGCCAAACTTAGAAAATATAGAAGACTGAAGTCTTGATAGAAGACAATAAGTAAAGTGGCAAGTTTTAGATAACACTTGTCAAAATATTTTTTATAATGTTTAAGTGTTAAGACAAGGCCGAGATAAACAAGGTGGAAGTTATGTCTGAGGTATTTTACTCCGAGGAGATTATATAGTTAAAAGAATAAAACTGAAGACATGCAAAATATTCTAAGTATGGAAACAGTGAAGCATACAAACATACAAACACTTGAAAGAAAAAGTTATACTTGCATTGAAAAGAAGAAAAAGGGCACTTCGGCCTACAGAGGGATTACTTGTTCAAATTACAAAAGCGGCACGTCGGCTAAATATGAAAACTAAAACATTGTTCAGAATGTAAAAAGTACTAAGTACAAAAAAAAAAACTTATAGTCAGACTACTCGACGTCAGTGACAAGCTGTGTCTCGGCCTTGAAGACAATTAGGAAATCTTCTCGGCTGCCTTCTCAGTCTCGAGATTGGCATCTATCTCTTGTAAAGTCTGATCGAGGCTCTTCTCGGCAATAGGCACCTCGGATGTAGTCTTCTTGGGGGAGGCACCTTTTGAGACTTCGTCCTCCTCATCCTGAGTCAAGTCTAGGACTTACTTATTCAGAGTTAGGGACTTGGCCCCAGCAGGAACTTCAGCATCAACTGCCACCTCGACTTCTTCGTCCTTTTCTTCCTCTTCATCTTCTTCTCCCCCTTTTTTCCCCCCAGCCTTAGCCTCAGATTGGCTTGAAGTGAGAGGAAATAGCAGTGCAAGTCGGCCTTCGTCATGAAGAGGAGAGCCCTCAGGGACAGCCAACTCCTTCAGAGCAGCCATCTAACCATGGGTGTAACCCTTGTTGCATGCCTGTCTGACTTGTTTTTTGTACTCCTCACGGACGTCGGCTGCCCCCTCGGCATAGGCCTTCTCGTCCGCTGCTTTGATTTTGGTATCTTTTGTGACCAAGGCATTTCGGAGTTCTTCTTGGGCTTCGGTTGTTTTTGCTTCGGCCTCTTTTTTCTTAGCTTTGAGAACTGCTGTAACAACCTCAGCAGCACCGACCTTTTCTTCGGCTTCATCTTGGGCTTGCTTAGCCACCTTGGCCTGATCTATCAAGGCTTTCACCTTGGCCTTGGCTTTGTTTAGGGACTTAAGCAAGCAAGCAGCCTCCTTGGTCTTGTGGACCAGCTCCTTTTTCATTTCTTCTTCTTACATTGCAAAGGAGTGGGCGTGCTAGATCGCCTAGAAGAAATGGAAATAACAAAGTTAGTAAACTCTAGTATGAAAATAGGGAATAGAGAGTACCAAGTGTTAGGAGTTTACCAGTACAGAGTGCTGCACCATTAGAGCGAAATTTTCGTATTCGCTGATCTCGGCCATACGGTTGAGGTCATTGGGGAGGAGCAATGCAGTAGAGAGGGCAACGCCGACTTCAATGTTAGTAGCGCTATCACCAGCTCTAGTTGGCTTGTCCTCAATCGTGATTGATGGGGCCTAGGGGTCATCAGGTCTTTGTGGACCTAAGGTGGTTGTTGATTCAGATCTCGGCTTCTTTGACCAAGTACTTTCAGAAGGGTTAGCCTCAGCAGGCCTCTTCTCGGGGGCTGAGGAACTTTTCTCGGCATCGGTCAATTTCGAAATCAGTAAGGTGTCCTCAGAATCGATCTGAGTCACCGTTGCCTTCGCTTATGCCTTCTTCAACCTTCTTGGCTTGGCCTTTGGCTGGGACTGTGATGGGGAAGATCGGACTGGCACGACGCCGGGGGTGTTAGCCAAAAGGTCATCAACTACGTCATTGTTTTGCCCCATCTTGTCGGTGGTGGCGGCGACTGTAACTTTGGTTCCAAAGAGAATTGCTGGTAGTGTAGTAAGCGGGTTTGCTAGATCGTAAGCCGACGCCTCAGAGGATTGGCGTTTTCGGCTACAAGTTCTGCCTGCATGAGCAAAGACGAGAACTCGGTGACGGCGTTGGCGCTAAGAAGGTGGAATCAGTTGTGGAGCAGAAGTTGATGGCTGCTCTGTTGGGTTACATATTGAGGCTTGGTTAGGCCTTGGTGATGAAGTGGTGGGAGGAGTTGTGGCTGAAGGTGGAGACTTGCTCTTTTTAGGGACGTCGGGCATGATGGATTTGTAAGTTGGGATGTAGTTCAGTAGTAGAGGAGCCTTACGTTGATTAACAGGCAAGTCCGGGAGCTTCCTGAAATCTTTGCTGGGGTAGAAGGTTTTGCAGAAGTCTTTCGGTGGTTGAGAAAGAACTGCAAATAAAAAATAGGCATTAAAACATACAAAAGTACCAAAGTAATAAAGACTTGAAAGCGAGTAAACTGACACTTTGTTCTTACCATTACCCTCTTTAAAAACTGATCGGCTCAAAGGGTAGAGGTGGAGGTCATCATTTGGTGGGAACTCCCAGTTGCCCGAGACGATGAAATAATTATCTCCAGCACCTTTGTTAGAGTTTGGGAAGTCGGCAATAAGTTTGTACTCGGTCGACCTCGGCTTAAGGTAATAGATGTAGCCCTTTTCTGACTTAAGATCACACATGGTATAACAGTATTGGATGTCGGCTAGAGTAATCCTAGCGTTCTCTCGGCTAGCTAGGGCAATTATACCGTTGATGACTCTGTATGAGTTAAGGGCTAGCTGCATAGGGTTCAGTTTGTAATAGTGATGGACTTGGCGGAAGAGGATGTCAAGAGGGAACCTAAGTCCGCACTCGATGAAAGCTGCTACTGAGAAGAACATGGAATTGTCTTTGGGCATGATGGAGTCCTTCTCCCCAGCCAACCTAAGATGAACGTTGGCAGGGATGGAGAACTCTTGCCTAAAGTATTCAAGCTTCTCTGGTGTATCTACCCTCCACCTAAACATACCCATGACGTCGGCTAGAGGGACAAGGTATGGAAATTCAGAAAAAAGAGGTTTGTGTCGGTTTTAGGGACGTCAGCTACAACCTAAACAGGTACTAGGGTGAGAGTTTTTGAAGATCTAGGAGGAATTCGTTTTAATTTTTCCTAAGAATAGGAGTTCTAAGGCAAATCCCAAACCTAGAGCTACTAAAATAGAGATTAGGAGCAAGAATCTGGTAAAAAAAAGACATAGAAAACAGAGAAGAACAATAATTCAGACTCAAGAAAACAATAAGGGATTCAAGAACATTAAATAAAATGTAAACGTGCACAAGTCGAAGGCAGTGGCAATTTACAAGAACATCAAGTGTATGTACAGTATGTGTGTGCATGTGTAGACCTAGAAACAGAGTGGGCAAACACGAGATTGCAAAACAGAACATGCTCAAACATGCGAATGATAAAGTTTAAAAACACAAGTAAAGACTGGAGAACATGAATGCATTCACAAAAGTAGTGTACAAATGTAACAGAGTTCGAAGTAAGACAAAAACTGAAAAGCGGGAAAAACAGTGGCTTACTGTAGACACCCCATTTTTGACCAACCTTAAGACTCAGACGTCACCAACTGGCGCTCGGTGATGTTGCATATTGTGCTCGTTCTGAGGTTACGGAGTCTCGGCTGAGAGCTTTGCCTTCGGACTTCGGGACTCCTTTGTGCTTTGCCTTGGTTTGCGAACCAGGTCCTGTTTTCTCTATTTTCTCTTCCCGAAGGGAGGGAGAGGTCTTGTAGACCATCTCTCAGTGGCCGTAGGCTACGTTCGTGGTCGTAGGGCATTTTTCCCGTTTGGAGACCAGTTTCCAGTTTTCGGAGTCGTCGGCCGTGCGCCTCAGTTCGGGAGCGCTTAACTTTCTTCGTTTGCTCCGATTTTTGGCTCACACCTTGTTCCCTCTCCCTAGAGGGACACTGTGGCCCGGGAGACCACCTTTGTGGTCATACGCCACCTCTGGTGCTTAATAGTCAGTTTTCGGGGCCCCTGGCTACGCGTTTTGGCCCCCGAACCTTCGTTTCGCATCGGTGTGGGTTCATTTTTGGCATGGACCCTAGTTTCATTGTTAGGAAGGTGGTAGTAGGATGGGAGACCACCTTTTCTTCTTGGAGACCACCTTTCTCTTCGCCGCCTGATTTTCTTGTTAGAGAGCTGGTCTCCCTTACTTTTGGGCCACAATTTCTGGTCTCCCATACCACTACTGAGTTGCATTCACCTGGGAGACCACCAATCTTGGTAGGCCAACCACCTTTTTTGCTTGACCCTTTTGACCTCTTGGTCTTCCTCACTTTTGAGCCACAATTTCTGATCTCCCATACCACCACTGTGCTGCATTCACCTGGGAGACCACCAATATGGGTAGGCCGACCACCTTTTCAGCTTGAACCTTTTGACCCCTGGTCGGCCGACCAGGGGGAGTGGTCGGCCGACCACCTGAACTGGTTAGCCAGCCTTCTGCTTTTTTGTCTCAATGAGTTGAAGCCAGCTGTGCCAGTTGGGAGCCTCAGAATGCATCCTCCATACACGTGTATGGAGGATGTTTAAGCTAGCTTTTAAGCTTCTTTGAGAAGCTTTAGATCTTTTCCTCTATAAAGGGAAGGGCCCTCTTCCTTTGCTAGGGTTCAGAACTTCTTGGAAGGCAAAACATATACACCTTTCTATATCTCTCTCTTTTGTGCTAAAAAACCCCTTGTTCTTGCACCATTGCACTACACCTCTTAGCCTAACCTCTCCATCATCCATCCAAGCACCTTGGAGCTCATTTTCAGAGGTTGAAGACTTGCTATCTTGGTCCAGAAGTTGCTGGTTCCTTTGGCTACAAGGGTAACACTCCATTTCCCTCTTTTTGACATTGTTTTGCTTCATAGTTTAGCTCTATTTTTAAGCATATTTAGGCTTTGTCATAAACTGAAAAAAGTCTTGTTTTGATCTTCTAAACATGTTTGTTTAAGACCATTTTTCTTTTGGGGGTCATCTACCCCCTTGCATGCTTTATTTCCTCATGTTTTGAGCTATGCTTTAGAGCATTTGTGTCAGCCTTGGTTTGGCCTTTTAGCCACTGAAATCCAGTAGATTTTCAGTGGCTAACATGTGTCTTTGAGCCTCAAAACCAGAGAGGGGTGACCCTCTCACCCTTTGTTCTCTTTACTAGCTTTCTTGGCCTTCCAAAGGAGCCCCTATTTGCATGTTTCAAAGCCATGCTCCAGGCCATTTTTGATGAGTTTTGTGACCTGCATGACCTCCGTCCAGAGGTGATTTTTCCATATTAGATGTCTATTATGCATGTGTAGAGTAATCTTCTTCAAGGCCTTTCAAAGGGGCCTTCACTTGCATGCTTCCTAGACTAATTTCAGGTCCTTTTCAGTGAGTTTTAGGGCCCTCATAACCTTTGTCCAGAGGTGGTTTTGCCATTTTGTATGTCTATCTTGCATGTGTAGAACAACCCTCTTATTGGCCTTTCAAAGGGACACATTATTCTTGCATGCATTGACTGAGTTTCAGTGGATTTTTGGATATTATTTGGCATGGCATACTTCTTTTTTTGGCTGGTTTGGTGAGCTCTCATGTGCTTCATATAGTTGTAGTGCAAATCATGGTTCACTAGCTTATTTTGCATGCTTTGTTGACCCTTGATTTTAGCACTTTTTGGCCTTACCTTAAACTGATTTTGTGCATATTTTGGACTGCCCTAGCTCTGTTTTTGGGTCTCATGGTCGAATGATGTTTGTTTTGCATGCTTGTAATTCAATATCCATGCCTAGCTTTGAGATTTGAGGTCTATTGCATGCATATACTGAGGTGTTTTCATGCTTTGGGGTCATTATACATCATATTTCAGAGCTTATATAAATGTCATATTCCCATGATTTCCACTCTTTAAACGTGTTTGAGAGTTGTGCATAAATGCCTCGTTTTCGGACCATTGCACGAGCTTCGTTTCTTTGCATGTTGAGCCATCATTTGAGGCCATTTTCCCACTGTCTTGGACCTACCTAGGGTCTGTTTGGGGCTGGTCTTTCCATTTGTACATTGCTTTGTGTACCTCTAGTGTAACTCGCTTCACTAGTTTCGGTATTCGAGCCATCTTGCATGCATTGTGTGACATATTTGCATGATTCGGGACCATTGTACATTATGTTTCAGAGCTGGAAAATGTGTGTTTGCATGCCATACTTCATCCTTTGCCATGCTTATTTAGAGTTGCATGTTGTGCCTTAGGATCGGTCCTTTGCATCCGTGCATGTTTGCATGTATTTCGGTTGTCTCATTTTAATCATATGGCCACTGATTTGAGTGTGGCTGAGGTCCACTCATATTGGTGTAAGTCCATCTTGCATTTGTATATGCCATTTAGTTCATGTGGGCATGATAGTCTTCGTAAGTGCATTGTGTATGCCATGTTATGTCACGTACATTGTGTATGCCATTTTAGCCCATAGCATTGCGTATGCTAGGTTGCATGTTAGTCGCATTGTGTATGCCATCTCATTGCTTTGTGTTTGGAGTAGGGTTTAGTCCGAACACGGGAAACGAGGGATGTTTCGTACTCCAAGTGGCGAAACGTGCCTCGATCCTCGGTCGCCGACACTCTTGACTGTCCATGATAGAGTTGTTGGCTTTACTTGCTTATATGTGCATTCATTTCACATCGAGTCGTGCAATTCGACTTCTCGGCCTTCATGCATCGAAATGCCTGATTGGTGGCACGAGGATCGAGGACTACACTCCCTTGAGCTTGTGCAAGGACGGGGAGAGTGGTCATGCACACATTTATTGAAAATACATTGCCTTTTCTCTCTCTTGCCTTTGTTGCAGAAAACCCAGAAACCAGAGGTGGAAATTGGTCGGCCGACCAGATTTTCTGGCAGGCCGACCACCCTCTTTGGTCTCCACCACAAAGGGTGGTCGGCAGGTGATCTCCTATGCTAATAACTGGTCGGTGGCCTTCCCAAGGTGGAGTTTCAGCCTTCTGGAGCTTTGTGCAAGTTTCTGAGATCAATTGCAAACAAAGGCGAGGCGAGGCGTCGCGATGGAATTTCCCGACAAGGCGACCCGAGTATGCATGCATCCTTCATCATTCGGAACAGAGCTGAGGCAGTCCATTGCACGTAGCATAGCATGCTAGTTTACTTTGCTTACCTAATTCATTTGTTAAGTAATTAGTATTGTGTAATAATTCGTTATTTATTTTGGTTGTGTAATATTCTTTCAGACCCTTCGAGAGAGGGCCAATTGTTGTAATAAGTATGCGTGTGTGTGATGTATGTCTTCCAACCCCACGTCTTTCTCCCTTTTATTTACCAACTTATGATGGTTAGTTTAGGGCATGTTTCAATTAACATACTTATGATAGCATATTTGCATTCATTCATCTGTCTTGCATGCACCGGGCTCAGCGCATCATACTAACTGCATTGTATTTCAATTCCGAGTTGAATACTTGTTAGTTGTAGCATTTCACATGCCATCTTTAGAATAGCCGAGCCTATTGTAGTTGCATTCCTACATGTGTTGCATTAGGCATTTTAGTATAGTTAGGATCATATATGGATTTCTAGCATAGCTTCTGTTTTGGCTTGGAGTACTCGGTAAGTGTTTATGCTTTAGCATCCTTGCATGTGTGTGAGTGACTGCCATGATAGCATGCTTACCATGACGCTATGTGCTTATGTGATATACCTGCCTGAATGCCTGTGGGTGAAGGTTGGATTATCTGAATTGGAATAATGCATTGACTGTGAGTTTTAAGCCCACTTGAGCGTGGCAAACCATCACGTTTTCTAAGCCCACCCGAGGGTGGCAAATCCACGTCTTAGCCTACTTGTGGATAGCACCATCAAACCATTTTCAAAATAAACAAACATGAAATGTGTTGTTCCAATTCAAGCGATCCAGTCTATACTTGTATGCTGCGGGCATCACATAGTAATTCTAGGCTAATAAACGGAATAAGAACACATAATGTTTTCAAAACCTGATATCATGGTTAGTAGAGGCCGATCTTTGATCGGGCGAGCAGGGGTGCTCATGAAGTGACCTTCCCCAATCGTACCCAAGTTCCCGAGCCGAGGCAACTTTGGTGATGACGGACACGTGGCCTTAGGCAACGAGTCAGGGTTTCCTAAATTTTCCAAAATAAAATATTTAGGTGGCGACTCTGTATCTGACAAAGCAGTCCATGTTTGGCACTTCTTTCAAAAAAATCTGTTTTCAAAAACGATTTGCCGGATTTGGACTCTTTGATGATTCATCGGTCTTGCATTGCACTCTGTGAGATTAGATACAGGACCGTGACTTTGAGTCCTGAACTGTAGTGAGCCCAAATGAACAAAACGGGATCTCCTTCCAGGACGTTCGGGGACATTTACACTTACCAAGGAAGATGACGCTGGTATAAGGACGCTGAAGTCAGGCAATGACGGTAGATGTAGCAGAACGGTGGATGCTTCGCCGAAAGAGGTAAACGAAGTGGTTACAAGAAGCTCAAAAAAGGCAACAATGGAGGTTGGGGATTTTTAGAGAGAGAAAAACTTGAAAGCTTGGGAGAAAACGAAGATGTAAAGGTGAAAAGACAGAGAGAGAGAGAGAGAGATGTTTTTAATTAAAACCCGAAAATGCGGCAAAATCACAATTAGTGTGCCTAGGGCGACTTGTCTGTTAGGTGGCGCGCGCAGAAGCAACGCGACCTGATGACGCATGTCAGGTACGGAGCAATAAGGAAAAGACGCGTGGCGACAACGGTTGAGAAACCGTACGTGATAACTCATACGCATATAGAACTCTTGGAGTTCTTGATTTAATGAAGTAAAGATCTCAGCTAGGAGGACGATCTTGGTTAAAGAACTTAAAGATTTTTTCTGGGTGGTTTTTAGGCATTGGTAAAACAGATTGCAGTCTTGGTCATATGGGAGCTGACGTGCGATGACCTCGGTAATAAAGGTTAGAGCAAGTCTTAGCCGACATGATATATGAACAAACAATATAGGTTCTATCACCTCAGGATACCGAGGTAATAGAACCTAGGGGGCAGTTGTGAGGGCATATTTTTGGGAATGACAACACGTGGCCAAAGTGGCACCGGAGTGCCAGCCGAGGTGCCATGTGTCCTAGTCATGACGCCGAGGTGATCTCGGCTAGACCGAGGTTATTTGCGGAGATACCGGAATCTAAGATGAACGGATAAAGGTTAAGAGTCCTAGAATGGGGGAGGATCTCAGTCTGGATAAGGATAAAAACTCTTAGGGAGTTTATCTTTATCTATTTGAGAGTCCTAGATAAGTATTGAGTCAGAATCCATTGAAGCTAGACTTCTACAAGGATCAGGTCAGTGCTGACTATAAAAGTAAAGTACCGTCATGGATCTAAGATACGCTTTTTACATTCTGGCTAGTGAGTAAAGCACTGTTTACCATCTTTAAAAAATAACTGAGTACTGACTTGATCGTTGGAGTGCCTCTGGGTGGACGAACCACCGTCGGAGTCTTATCTTTTTGTGACAGGTTGTTCGGACGAGATCTATTATGTCAGTGCTCTCCAGCTGGGTACCTGTTTAGCAGTGTGGTTAGAAATCAACACACACACTATACAAATTTATAAAATAAAAAATAAAAAAAAATGTTATATATATAGAATGATGGATGTGTCTTGTTGTGGACCACTTATTTAAAAATAAATAAACTTTTGGGATTCATAATTTTAAAATGTGATGAATGTTGCTGTTACATCATTTTAAATAAAATTATTTTATAAAAATTATGTTTATATAATATTTGTACATGATTACATATCAAAAAAATATATTTTTTTTTTAAAAATGTCGAGAATTTGAATTTACGAATTAAATTCATTCTTATTGTGGCCCACACTCTAAATCTACATTAATATATTCCATTTTTGAAAAAATTCTGAATATATATATATATATTTTAGTACATAGCATTTGTTATGTTATTTTTCTCATAAACAAAGGCATTCATTTAAAAATAAATAAATAAACGATGATAAGATATGTAAGTTTTCAAAGTTCTCAATGTAGAAAAATCTTATATTAGATGCTCTTTAAAATATGTGTATCATAAGTTCTGATAGTGAAAATTTTCAAATTTGGTTTCCAATTATGAGAATTTGTGATGGTTAGGATTGGAGTAGCCTTTATAGTGCTTTTAGAACTTGGAAGGATGAATATTGAGAAAATTACACAACATGGTAACTTTTCAAAAAAAAATATAAAGTCAATGAAAAATTTTATACATGTTAATAATAAAATTTATAATTTTTTTCATAAATTTATATATATATATTGTACTGATGTCACTGACATGTAATAATCCCATGAATATTTGTACTGAAATTTTTTACCCCTTATGCGATTTTTCATGTGACACACCAAGTTTCACTTAATTATGATTTTTCATGTGACAACTTACATTTCTTTGTCTTTTCTTGTTCTTGGTTTTGAATATGCAGTACTACTCTGCACGATGTCGAATGATATGCAAGCTGAAAAGAAACGCAATGATTGGATAAATTCGATTAACAGTACGCTATCTTGTAGAGTGTTAGAGCCGTTGAAGTTGAGTAAAGTTCCGAATAAACTTTCAAAACTCAAGAAAGATGCCTGTACACCCAGTATTGTGTCCATCGGACCTTTTCATCATAACAACAAAGCGATGCAAGCGTTTAAAGAGCGCAAACGGCGATACGCCTTACTTCTTTTTATGAGAATATCTGAAGCTGCACCATCTGCCATCGAGGAGTGTGCCACTGCCATACTAGAATTGGAAGAAGATGCTCGAAGATGCTCGAAGATGCTATTCAGAAAAAAATAGGCTTCGGCAAGTACGCGTTAGCTGAAATGTTGCTATTTGATGGCTGCTTCTTACTCGAACTGTTTTTGAGAAATTCACATATTGAGAACCACGGGGAGGACACAGTTGGGGACTCCCTTATCAATAAAGCTCGGAATGTTGCAACTCTTCAACATGATTTGGCATTACTTGAGAACCAGATTCCATTTCCTGTCCTGGAGAGACTGTTCCACATTATAAAAGGCCATGTGCCACAACCATTACGATCCTCATTTACTGAGCATAATGTGGCCACTTTAGCATTACTCTTTTTCAAATCGGCTTTGGGTTTGAGCCGCGAAGCAATTCAAAGTAAATCCTCGAATATCTCTGGTAAGCATTTACTTGATGTCTTGCACGACTTTTACGTCCCCACAATTGTCAAAAGCCCTGAAACGTTGGACATTTTTGAGCTCCGCAAATCTGACAAAATCCCTGAATCTCGAAACTTGCAAAGAAGTGGATTAAGAGATTGTGCCGTAAAACTTTTGAAGGCAGGAATTCGTTTTCTACCCAACACAGTTGATGCAAACAAAATTTATCAGACATAAATTATGTTTCTGCTACTGATGGAGTTGTTATTTCAATGCCACCATTGCACATAGAAGAAGATATAACAGAAACAATCTTCCGAAATTTGATTGCTTTTGAGCAATGCGACAGAATTGACAGCACCTCACATCACATTGCATCATATGTCTTTCTTATGAGAAATGTCCTCCATTCCTCGTATGATGTTGAACTTCTTCAGCGAAAAGGGATCATAAAAAATGATTTGAGTGATGATGGTGGTAGTGAAGATGTTACAGCTTTGTTCAAATCTATATACGAGGGGGTTGTTTTAAAGGACTCATATTTTTCCATGTTGTATGAGAATGTTAACTAGTACTACTACAAGAGCATGTCTTGTTGGCACTGGCAGAGACTTTTTTACGTCACTGCTGGATCACAATGATGAACAGGTGGCACGAATATGCGTTAGTCTTAAGTCGTGATTAATCGACCGATCCAGGGACTTTCATCTTAGTCAACAGTGCATTGATTGCTCTCATCTTAACCGCCATGCAAACCTATTACGCCTGCTTCTCTTACTATCATCACTGAGTCCTAGTGGCAATGCCACTGCAACACATAGCTATCTTTTTTTGTCTTTTTTATTTTTTAAACGTGTAATGGAATGATCTCATAATTTTATAAAAATTGTTTACTAAGTTTTTATTTTATCCCGATTTTATAATATATAGGGGGTGTTTGGAAAGAAGGCTTTTTAGCTTTTTTGGCTAAAATAGTACTAAAAGATAAAATAAACTAAAATAGTCAATAAGACAAAATGCCACATCAAACTCATAGAAAAGTCTATAGTACATTTTGTTTAAAAATGTACAGTACATAGAAAATCAGTGGCTAAGATTGAGCCACATCATTAAAAGTGGCCTGCTAAACAGGTCATTTTTTATAGTTATGAGTCAAAATCATATTTCTTCATAACTATAATCAAATTGATCATAACTTAGTCATAATGACATCTCCTAACCAACACCATTTTATTCATAACTAATATCACATATTTCATAATCACATCTCATAACAAACACTATTTTGTTCATAACTAATATCACATATTTCATAATTATAATCACATATCTCAGAACCACATCTCATAGCTAACCCCTTTGAGTCATAACCAACATCACATATGTTATAACCACTAGTCACATATCTCATAACCAAAACCTTTTTTTTCATAACCAACATCACATATCTCATAACTAACACCCTTTTACTCATAATCACTAGTCACATATCTCACAACTAACACCATTTTACTCATTACCACATCATTTTGATCATAACCAATATCACATATCTCATAACTATTATTCACATGAATCATAACCACATCTCATAACCAACCCCTTTGAGTCATAACCAACCTCACATATCTCATAACTAACAACCTTTTTGTTCATTACCATACCACTTTCATCATAACCAATATCTCATATCTCATAACCACTAACACATATAGCATAGCCAAACACCCTTTGACACCACTTTGCTCATAACCAAAATCACATATCTTATAATCACTAATCAAATATCTCATAATCATTACCTACATATCTCATAACCAACTTCACATATATCATAATTACTAATTACTAATCACATATCTCATAACCACACTATTTTGATCATAACCAACATTACATATCTTATAACCACTAATCACATATCTCATAACCAAATACTTTTTGACTTACAATTACACCACTCTGTTCATAACCAAAATCACATATCTAATAATCACTAATAATATTTCTCATAACCTTTACCCACTTATGTCATAACCACATCTCATAACCAATACCTTTTGTTTTATAACCAACATCACATATATCATAACCACTAATCACATATCTCATAACCACTACCCATATATAGGGGTGTAAATTTGGCCCACGAGCTTGCGGCACACCCCAAATCTAGTCACGCGCTGGGTGGGCCCAACCAGGCCGGAGCCTAAGCCTAATCTAAGACCCTAGGCTATGTGTTCTAGAGCTCGGCCCAACTCTGGTGTGTTATGGAGTGTGACCTATCTCGTGAGTTGGACCCAAATTTTTTTTTCCCCATCTAGCCTGACCCAACCACAACGGCTCCCTACCCCCTTGTTAGTGCAATGGTCAAAATTTTTTTTAAAAAAAATTGAAGCAGTCATATAACTATTAATTTCACCAATAGCTAATTTTATTTTTTTTATTTTTATATATATAAATTAACCCTCCCTCCCAAGTCCTATAAATACCACCCCTCTCTCATTTTATTTCTCACAAACAAATCTGTCTCTCAAACTCTCATTATCTCTGAACTCTCAACTCTCTCAATTAATTTTGAAGTGTCATCCCTAAGTGACAATTGCAATTGATCACCTTTCTCTATTTTAGATTTATTTTTAGTCATAGTATCTTCATTAAATATAATATAAATAGTAATATACAAAGGATATTCTTTTAAAATATCTATATACACTTATAGACATATATATATAATTTAACTAAATTTTAATATAAAAAAATATATGTTGAAAAAAATTATCTATGACCTAATTTTATTTTATTCTACTAAATAAATTTTCTCCTAAATTTTTTTCCCCAACTTTTCTTCATTTTTTTTCCTCCACTCTATTTTCTTTCCCTTGATTTGTCCTAGTTGTGCTTGAGCTCTCTCTATTTCTTACTCAGACTTCTTTATTTCGCTCAAATTATCGAACGGCCATTGTTGATAGTTCTTCCTCACTGGATTTTTCCTCTCTCTACTTTTGTGTCTCTGCAATAAATCCTTGAACTTGTCACTACTCTCTTTGTCTATTTCAACACTATTCATTCTGGTGATATTTTTCTATCTAGTAAATGCATCTATCTCGAAACTCTAGCTCTTTCAAATTAATATGTCATACATACACAAACCTTTGGCCGTAGTTATGATTTGAAAGGTTTTGTTATCATTAATTTGTACATATGTTATAGAACTGTTGAAAAATGAATATTACGCATTTGTTGTACTGTTCTGCTATCTCAGTCCTCTTCATCCCTCAAGCATCTCTCTCATTCTTTATTGTCATTATAGATATCTCTGATGTTCCTTATCGGAAATGACAGCACCTTTAACGTCATTTTCACAGGTGATAAGTCTGTTCAGTCTCTCTTTCTCATATTCCCTTTCCTCTTGCTCTGCTAGCTAATCTTCTCTAACTCTCATTTTCTGTTCCATGACTTTAAGTTGTTGATTAAATTATTTAATGATTGTCATTACATTTTATTTTCTCTATATTATGAGAGATCCCAATTGATGATTCTAAGATTTTTAGTGATTTGTTTAGTCATTTTAAGATAATTGTTATGAAACTTTTTTGCTTAACTACAATATTTGTTGTTTATAAAAAAATTGGATATTTTGGCTGCATCAATTAATTGTGTTGTTACGCATTTTGTGATTGATGTTATAAATTTTTTTGGGTTGGTTATGACATTTGTGATTTGTAAACATTTTGATTGTTTTTATTATGGCAATTAGTGGTGCAGTTACGCATTTTGTAGTTGATGTTATTAAATTTTGTGAGTTGGTTGTGACATTTATGGTTTTTAAAATTTTTAAATGTTTTTGTTACACTAATTAGTGGATAGTTACATAATTTTTTATTAATGTTACGAAATTTTGGGAATTAGTTAAGACATTTGTGATTTTCTATAATTTTAAACAATTTTGTTATGCCAATTAGTGATGACGTTATGTATTTTTTGTTTTATATTACAAAATTTTGTGACTTGATTATGATATTTGTAGTTACTAAAATTTTAAATATTTTTATTATGCCAATTCATAGTGTGATTATACATTTTGTAGTTGATGAGTAAAATAGTCTTCTTTTTTTTTATTATTAATTTTACTTAATAAAGCAGATGAAGGATTTATATTAAAAATAAATAAATAAAAAATTAAGTATAAATTGACAAAATTATAAATTAATAATTTATTTTATTATAAGAGTCTATTCATAAATGTTTTAATTTTGTTTTTTTATAATAACTATTACATAATTTCGGCCCTATTTTCTCCAAAAAATTGGAACTAACATCTAAATTTTGCCAAAATCAAAATTCCCTTATTAATTGCTTTTGACAAATCCCTAGACCCTTTCTTTAGCCCAAACGAGAGAGAGAGAGAGAGAGAGAGAGAGAGAGAGAGAGAGAGAGAGAGAGAGAGAGAGAGAGAAATTTCTGGACTTGGGGTGTGCTGCGAGCTCGTGGGCCAAATTTACACCCCTACATATGAGTAATGGTTATGAGATATGAGATATGTGATTAGTGGTTATGATATAAGTGATGTTGGTTATGAGGCAAATGGTGTTAGTTATGAGATGTGGTTATGACATAAGTGGGTAAAGGTTATGAGATATATAATTAGTGATTATTAGATATGTGATTTTGGTTATGAGCAGAGTGATGTAGTTATAAGTCAAAGGGTGTTTGGTTATGAGATATGTGATTAATGGTTATAAGATATGTAGTGTTGGTTATAAGCATAGTGGTGTGGTTATGAGATATGTGATTAGTAGTTATGATATATGTGATGTTGGTTATGAGATATATGGGTAATGGTTATGAGATATTTGATTAGTGATTATAAGATATGTGATTTTGGTTATGAGCAAAGTGGTGTCAAAGGGTATTTGGTTATGTTATATGTGTTAGTGGTTATGAGATATGAGATATTGGTTATGATCAAAGTGGTGTAATTATGAGCAAAAGGATTGTTAGTTATGAGATATATGACTAGTGGTTATGAGATATGTGAGGTTGGTTATGACTCAATGGGGTTGGTTATTAGATGTGGTTATGATTCATGTGGATAATGGTTATGGGATATGTGATCAATGGTTATGAGATATGTGATGTTGGTTATGAACAAAGTGGTGTGGTTATGAGAAAAATGATGTTAGTTATGAGATATGTGACTAGTGGTTATGAGATATGTGATGTTGGTTATGAAAAAAGGTGTTGGTTATGAGATATGTGACTAGTAGTTATGAGATATGTGATGTTGGTTATGACATATGTGACTAATGGTTATGAGATATGTGATGTTGGGACCCCTGAACTCCTCTGATTTCATTTGCTTTCTTTTTAGTAACCGATTACACCAGTTACCAATTCAAAATTAAATTATTAAAATAATTTAGTTATATGGTAGTTATAAGATAATATGGTATATATCAATAACTAAATATAACTAAGTTATGAGTTAATGTGATAATGGTTATGATCTATGATATATATATATTTTTTATCAGCAAAAAAGGAACCTTTATTGATGAAAAAGCCATACCAATATGAGATTACATCAGATAAAGGAGAGGAAGAGCAGCAAGCATCATAGCGAACTATCCCAATCCCAACTAGGTTAGCACCGGAAATAGAGCCCAATCAACTGCAAGCTCAACGCTAGCGGTTTGGAGCGACTAAACCCACCAGGAAAAAAACCAAACAAGAGAACAAAAGAAACAGAAACAAACAATAAAGGCAAAGATGACACTAAGCCATGATCACTTCAAAGAGCAAACAAGGACCTTAACACAGCTCACACACAAACAAAACATAACAGAATCAGATCAAAGGCCGAACAGATCACAAGAACAATGCAGTATCAGGTCGAAGGCAGAACAGGACAAAGGCAGAACAAACCAAGACAACCTCCCAAAACTCAAAACCCCCTGTTCTAACAGATATTGCCCCACATTAAGGTTCCTTAATAGTCCCTAAAAACAGCAGAAAGTCATTGCATAGCAGTCCAAAATGCCCCACATTAAGGTTCCTTAATAGGACCTAACTACAGCAGAAAATCATTGCATAGCAGTCCAACATCAGCAGAACAGAAACACAATTCAGTAGACCTTCGTAGCATACCAGATCACAGGCAGATATATAGCAGAATAGAACAACAATGCAGCAGACCAAAACAAACTCCCAAAAGATAGCAGTATAACAGTGCGTAGCAGTCCCTAAATAGACCTTAATAGTCCAACAACAGATCAGTAAAACAGTCACTAAATACTGCAGTATAGCTCACACAAAAACAGAACATAACAGATCACTGGTCCAACAGCAGCAGAACAGAACAACTTAGCCAAGACCACTCCTAAATGCAGCAGACCAGCAGCAGACCAAACAACCTCCCGAACTCAAAACCCACTGTTCTTTCAGCTTTTGTCCCACCATCAGCATTTCAGAGATTCAGCAATCGAAAATTCAGGACCAACCCCTTCCAGCCATTAGATTGCTGCACAGATCAGCCAATCCGAACTCACAAAGCAGCCTTACTGCTCACCTCTGGAACCTCCTCCCATACAAAATCTAATGTGATCTAAATTGAAGAAAAAATCATTCACTGTGAATAAATGATCCTTAAACACTTCCTTAAACCACACAACCAATCTCAACTTAATTAGATCAGTCACACCTACCACACTAGGGACAGCAGCCCTAAACAAGCATTCATTTCGATGATTCCACAGAGACCACATTACAACCATTGGAATAGCCTTCCA
Source organism: Camellia granthamiana (assembly GCA_036172215.1). Lineage (NCBI taxonomy): Eukaryota > Viridiplantae > Streptophyta > Magnoliopsida > Ericales > Theaceae > Camellia > Camellia granthamiana. The sequence continues at coordinate 164,451 of JAXFYN010000042.1, forward strand.
CATCATCCTCTCTTTTTTGTTAAGCTGCACCCCTGCCCACCAATTAAGAATATCCTCCACTTGTGCCTGGCAGCACACCTTGAACATGCCACCATCTTAGCATTTCTGACCACACTCTCCAAGCAACTGACAAGACAGTAAAACATGGTTAATTGACTCTTCCATAGATTTGCACATACTGCAGACAGCTAATGTATTAGCAGACACAACACCAATCCGGATGAGAAAGTCTGCTGCTTTTAACCTTCCTTTCCAAGCAAGCCAACAGAAAAATTGAACTCGATGGGGGATGTACTTAACCCAGATCCTTTTACTTATTGATCTGAGGCTGCCAAAACCAATTGCCATAAATTTATAAGCAGATTCAACAGAAAAATTTCCAGATTTAGAAGCACCCCATACTAGAGTATCATCTAAGGATGGCCTCAAAGCAGGACCTGCCCCTAACTCGCTTACCAATCTAGCAGCCTCCACTCTTTCCCAATCGTATAATTCCCTTCTGAATTGAAAACACCATTCCCCAGATTCGGCCCTCCTTTCCATCATTGTAGATAGAGACTCTTCCTTATTAACTACCAATCTATACAAGAGGGGGAATTCATCTTTGAGACATAAGTTATCACACCATCTATCAACCCAGAAAATCACTCTATGCCCATTCCCTACTTTCACCTTACAATTCTCCAAATAAAACTCCAACAGTCTGCTACTATGTTCAGCTCCTGAAACTATATCCTTCCAAAGTTTAGAGCACCTACTTATACAGCTAGTTGCAGGCCACCAATTCCCCTCCCCTATCCTATATTTACTACAAATGATTCTTCTCCACAAAGCATTGCTCTCCACCCTGAACCTGCACCCCCATTTCAATAAGAGACAATCATTGACCTCTTTAATTCTCCTCAACCCCAATCCCCCTTGCTCAACAGGTTGGGATACTACCTTCCAGTTTACAAGGTAGACCTTCTTTCTTACTTCAGACCCTCCCCAAAGGAAAGAGGCCTGAAGCTTATCCAGCTCACTACCAACCCCCTGAGGCATTTTAAACAAGGACAGATAGTATATGGGCAATGAAGGCAGAACATATTTTATTAATGTAAGCCTCCGTGCAAAAGATAGTAATTTCCTTTTCCAACCTACCAATTTGCTTCTAACTTTATCCAACACCGGTCTCCAAAAAGCTTTTCTATTAGGATTGGCACCCACTGGAAGGCCTAAGTAATGGAAAGGCAGACTTTTAACTCTGCAATCAAGCACTGATGCATACTTATTCAAATCTTCAATTGGAACACCCACTCCACTAACTACACTTCTATGGAAGTTTATCCTCAAACAAGATAGCATCTCAAAGCACCTCAGAATCCTCTTCACATAACTAACTTCGAAGACATCAGCTTCACACAGGATTAATGTATCATCTGCAAACTGAATGTGAGTAAGAACTATCCCACCTGAGCCAATCTGCACCCCTGAGATCAACTCCAGATCCAAGGCTCTGGACATTAAAATGCTTAAACCCTCTGCCACTATATTAAACAGGAAAGGGGATAGAGAGTCCCCTTGACTAAGCCCTTTTTGAGGACTAAATTCATCAGTAGGAGCTCCATTAACCAGCACAGATAATCTAGAGGAGGTAACACACTCCTTAATCCATCCCACCCACTTCTCTCCAAAACCAAAGTTTTCCATCATTGAAAATAGAAAATCCCAATTCAAAGAGTCATAGGCTTTCTCAAAGTCTAGCTTTATGATCAAACCACTTTTCCTAGATTTCTTCCAATTATCAACAACCTCATTAATCACCAACACTCCACCTAGAATGTTTCTTCCTCCAATAAAAGCTGATTGATTTTCACTAATGATTTGAGGAATCACTGCCTTCAGCCTGAAAGATAAGACCTTAGCAAGAATTTTATAAATTGAACCCACCAAACTAATAGGTCTGTAGTCAGCTAAACCCACAGGGTTCTCCTTTTTAGGGACCAACGTAATGAAGGAACTATTAATCCCTCTAACCAACTTACTGTTTTTATGAAATTCAGCCATGAAATTGAGCACATCAGACTTCATCACCTTCCACAACTTCTGAATACAAACCAAATTGAACCCATCAGGTCTTGGAGCCTTATTACCATCGCAATCCTTAATGGCCGATCTTATCTCTGCCTCAGAAAAATCTGCTACCAACAATTCAAAAAAAGAGTTGTCCCTCACTGACTTGAATGGTCCCTTCAAAATAGGTCTAGATTTCCACACCTCAGTGAATAAATTTTGAAAGTAAGATAGGACCTCATGCTTAACTCTACCAGGGTCTTCAAAAACCACATCCCCAACAGTTAGAGAATTAATTTCATTCCTCCCCTGACTACACTTGACTACCACATGGAAATATCTCGTGCTTTTATCAGTATTCAAATTCCAATTCAGTCTTGATTTCTGCAGCCACACCCATTCCACCATTCTATTTAATCTTCAAACTTCAACTCTAACCTCTCTTTCTTCTTGCTTTTTCCGCATCTACGAGCTCTGTTTCCTCAGCTTTTAGATCGATCATATGCAGCTCATCCACTGCTTGCTTCAATTTAGTAGTAACATTACCAAATACATCTTTGTTCCACTGTTTAAGAGCTATTTTCAAATCTTTCATCTTCTGAAATAATCTGAAACTAGCCCATCCTTCCACCTTATGTTCGAACCACCACTTTTCTGCAAATGGAAGGAAATTAGGATGTAATGAGCAAGCATTTAAAAACCTAAAGGGCCTAGGGCCCCAATCTCTCTCATCCTCCATCACAAGCAGAGGACTATGGTCGGATAGAGCTCGAGGTAACACCCATAACTTCAAGTTAAATGATTCCAACCATTTTGGATCCACAAGAACCCTATCAATTCTGCTCCATTTTCCCCCCTCCCTAGCATTACACCATGTGTACCTTCTACCTAATAGAGACATGTCATTCCCTTCAATTTTATCAATAAATTCATTCAACTCCTTCATACCCTTATCCCCCCTAGAACAACCTTTTCTCTCACCAATGCTTCTAATTTCATTGAAATCACCCCCCAAGTAGGGATGGCAATGGGGGTTAATGGGGTGGATATTAATTCCCCATCCCCATTCCCCTATAATAAATTTTTCCCATTTCTCATTCCCCATTCCCTATGGGTACCACCCTCACCATTTTCTAATGGGTTTACATTTTCCCCAACCCACTTTAATCTCCATTTTTATTTTATTTTTATTTTTTATATTTAATGTTAACAACCGCTTTTTTTTTTTTTTTAAAGATTCACAACAAAAGCTAAATATACCTTCAATCTTTTTTCTTTCTTTTTTAATATATTTAATGTTAACAACTTCTTCTTCTTTTTTTTTTCTTCTTCTTCTCTCTCTCTCTCTCTCTCTCTCTCTCTCTCTCTCTCTCTCTCTCTCTCTCTCTCTCTCTCTCTCTCTCTCTTTTAAAGGTTTTAGCTAAATATACCTTCAATCTTTTTTCTTTCTTTTTTAATATATTTAATGTTAACAACTTATTTTTTTATTTTTTTATTTTTTTATTTATTATTATTTTTTTTAAGGTTCACAACAAAAGCTAAATATACATTCAATCTTATTTTATTTTATTTGGTTCAACAACAAAATCAAATACATATTAATTAATTAATTAAAAAGTATGTTTTATAATAATCAAATAAATAATTTTGAGACAATTAAATAAGTTTTAGTAATTGAAAAAAAAAATGTGCACTACAAGAAATTGCACTTTTGGCAACTACTTTTGGCGACGACATCAATTTTTCATAGCCAAAAGTATATTTTTGGCGACACAGTGATGAATTTCGTTGGTAAAAGTATACCTTTACCCACTCAATTTACTATCGTCGTTAAAAAAACATAACATTCTTTAAGTACCAAAATTATTTGTTGTCGCCAAAATTTAAAAGTTTTAGCTACGAGGCTTATTTTTTTACCAACACAATGAGCGTTGCTATTAGTGTGCTTACTTTTGGCGACAACAAGTTGGCGTGGGCAAATAGTTAAACATTTAGCGACGATAACACTATTCGTCGGTAAAAGTTTTACTAGTGAAACAGGTGTTTTATTGATTTGTGTTTTTATTATAACTTTTGAAAGAGTTTTAAATATTCTAGTTATTGAATTGTAAAATTAAAGTGATCATTGGATTAGATCACAAAATGAACCCATCAAGGCCAAACATACTCTTAAGTTGACATGGCTAATTTGAGTTAATTTAAACTTTTCTAAAAAATGTGATTAGATTATCAATTTCAATATGTTTTCAATAAGTTGACATGCCAATCACTCCCCCCCCCCCCCCCCACAAAAAATATTCAGCTTGCTTGGTTAGGTTTTTTAAAAAACACTTTTCAGAAAATTCTACTTCCTTATTTTCTGTGTTTTTTTGTTTTTACTTAATTTTTTTAATATTTTAAGTAATTTTTTTTACTTTTTAGATATACCCAACATAAATATGTCTAAAAAGTAAAAAATTTGTGAAAAAAACCTTTTAAAAATTCACTAAATACCAAAAATATAAAAAAAAAATTATAAGAATTCAGTACATTTTTGTTTTTTTTATGTATTTATTAATTTTTTAAAATATTTTTTTACAAATTTTTTACTTTTTAGATACATCTAAGTAAGGTGCATCTAAAAAAATAAAAAATATATTTAAAATTTTAAAAATATTTACTAAAAACAAAAAAACACATAAATCAAAAAATTCAATTTTCAAAAAGTTTAATCCAAAAAACTCAAACCAAACAAATTGATTAGAATTTTTTCCCCACATTTTGTCTATCTCTTTTCTTCCCCTCTTCCTCTCCCTCTCTCTCTCTCTCTCTCTCGCTCTCTCTCTTTCTCTCTCTAAACACACGCACAAGGCATGCTGTCAATCTATCAAAATGCACAATCCAAGTATTTGGCTTCTAATCAAAATGAACCTAGAAGGTTTCATTAAAAGAGAGAAGGGTTCGAAGGGAGCTCATCTCTCTGAATTGTCTCATGAAGAAGGGTTACCTGGTACACACTGCTTTGTTGATTTCTATTAAAGTGATTACTCATTCTTTGTTTGATTTTGATTTTGATTTCGATTTCGATTTTTATTTCGATTTTGATTTTGATTTTGATCATCTCATTGATTTCGATTCAACTCTCTGGTGCAGATTCTCTCTCCCTTTATGGTGAACTGTTACTGCTTCTCTTTCACTCACTCTCTGACTCTCTCTCTCTCTCTCTCTCTCTCTCTCTCTCTCTCTATATGAAGTTAGGGTTTCGAAACCACCACAGTCAAGAGGTGTTGATTGAACGAAGGTAGATTTTTCTGTTTCTAGCCAAACTCTGTTCAGATTTTTCTATCACCATTTGTTCTATTTCATGTATATGTTTAGTTTGTAATAGTAGTGCCTGAGGGATGCCTCTTGTAAATATGTAAATCTTATAAAAAAATATATATGATTTTCAATTTTTTTTGCCGTTACAAATTTGTCGTTGCCAAAAAGTAAAGCTTTCTCCACAAACAACTTGTCGGTAAATGTGTAGCCAAAAGTTTATTTTTGTCCACTCATATTGTGTTGCTAAAAGTGTATTTTTTGCCAATGCCAATTTGTTGTTGCCAAAACTAAAGCTTTATTGACAACCAAATCGTTGGCAAATGGCAACATTTATCGACATAAATGTGTCGCTAAAAGTTACTTTGGCCCACTCATATTGTGTTGGTAAAAGTGTATTTTTTGCCAATGCCAATTTTTCGTTACCAAAAGTAAAGCTTTAGCGACAAACAAATCGTCGGCAAATGGCAACATTTACCGACGTAAATGTGTCGACAAAAGTTTACTTTTGCCGACGCATATGTTGTTGGTAAAAGTATATTTTTTGCCCATGCAAATTTGTGTCGCCAAAAGTGCCACACAATCATCATATTTGAATGACTTTTACCAACGCAAGGTAAATTGCCGACGATGGATGAAGGCTTTTAGCGACGACTATGTTCGTCGCTAAAGGCATTACTTTTACCAACGCAATGATAATTTCGTCGGCAAAAACTTTTGCCAACTCACTTTTGCCTACGGGTTGCCAACGGAGCTTTGTGTGTCGGCAAAACTCTTTGCCAACGAATTTTCCCTTTTAGCAACATATTTTGTTGCGTTGCGAAAAATGCAATTTCTTGTAGTGGTGGAAGAATGTGGAAGATTAAAAAAAAAATTACAACTCTCTTTCTCTCTCTCTCTCTCTCACACTCTCACTCTCACTCTCTTCCCTACATGTTATAAGAACCTGTTTACAATGTTATAAGAGCCTGTTTGAAAAAATAAAATGTGAAAGAACTTGTTTGAAGAAAGTGTTATAAGACCCATATTAAATTGCATCAGGACATAAACAAGGAATTGTTTGTTGATCTCTATTAACCAACACTAATACATAGCTACCCATGTTCATCCCAACTGTAGCACACACAAAAAAATAAAAAAATTGTAACAAATCAAAATGCACAGCAAAGATCTTAAAGACAATACCAACAAAATAATGTCAAAAAACATTTTGCCAACCAAAACCCACATATGGATAACTTCACTCTAAATACACATGTATGTCAAAGTAGCTAACTGTGTAATTGTAAACATCATAAATGAATTGCACAAAATTATTAAAGTAGTTAGATGTTTATAGTAAGGCTTAATTCAACTAAAAGCAAAACACACTAAACTCCCAATGCACATTCTTTGGCATTTCAGCTCCCAATTCAACAAAGTGCATTCTTTGACATTTCAACTCTAAGTCTTTACAAGTTTCTTACAACAGCAACACTCCAGTAGCAGCAGCATTGCAACACCAGCAACGCTCCAGCAACAAAACCTACACAAGGATAATAAAGATATAAAAAAAAAAAAAAAAATGTTGCTCGACTCTAATTCACATCCATATATTGAAAGACAATGTATAACATGTAAAAAGATCCTACTATGAAAGTTTGAGCCGTCCAACAAGAGAAATGCAAAAGAAAGATCAACTTTGATTCACATCCATCTCATCATATATAGTAGCATAACCAACTGATTCCAATGTTGAATTACCTGAAAAATAAGAAAAAAAATTAAGTACTAAGACTATTCAATGAAAATATATTTATTTTAAAAATAATTACATATTGATTTATTTAAGTACCTTGCATCTCTACAGCCCACAACCAACTCTGTGCACACATCAATGCTTCCAAAGTATCTGGATTAAGTCTACTCCGATATGGGCTCATCAACCTACCACTAGTGCTAAATGCAGACTCCGAAGCAACATTGGATACCGGAATAGCTAAAAAATCCCTAGCTATTGCCTGTAAGGTTGGATACTTCGATGCATTTGATTTCCACCAAGTCAACACATCAAAATTGGGAGTTCTTGTCACAACATCCTCTTCTATGGTCTAACTCTGATGTTACATTGTTGACTTTTTTTCTTCGCTGTCTACTAATAAACAAATCATAATCCGAAACCACCTCTGAATCCCCAAAATTTGAACTTGTAGAAGATTCAACATTAGCATCAGTTCCCAAACTAAGTTTTCTTTGATACTCTTGCAACAAATCATAACAAAGTTGGCGAATCTTCGCAATTTCCTCTTCAACTGTATCTCCATAAAGTTTATCAAAATAAAACTCCAACACACTAAGTTTGTACCTAGGATCAAGTACAACAACAACCCCTATAAGACCATGTATAATAACCCAATATTTGTCAAACTTTCCCAACATTTTTGATGCCATTGATCTAACAACCTCAATTGAACAAGAGAGCCATTGGGAGATAGTTATCCTAATCTCACATAAATTTGGAAAAGCAACATTAGCTGTGGGATATTTAGTTCCAGAAAACAATTCAGTTGCTCTATAAAATATTTTAAATCTCCCACAAATTTCTCTAGCGAACTCCCACTCCTCCTCACTTGACAATGTTGTATATTGGGTCTCTTTATATTTCAAATGGTAAAATAAATCCTTATATAACAAGGCAGTTTGAAGCATTAAATATGTTGAATTCCACCTAGTAGCACAATCAAGTCCCATCTTTTTAGTATTCAAATTTTTTACTTGACAAGCTGTTTCTTCAAATTTTTCTACTCTTTTAGGAGTTGCTGTCCAATAAGCTACACTATCTCGAATTTTCTCTACACCTACTCTTATCACATCCAATCCATCTTTGACAATCAAATTAAGAATATGTGCGCAACAACGCATATGAAACAAAGTCCCACCCAAAAGAAGAGAACTACTATCCAATTTATCCAACAAAATGTTAATCATCGCATCATTGGTGGAACAATTATCAACAGTGATAGCAGACACTTTTCTATCAAGATCCCAATCCATCAAACAATTGAGCAAAGTATCACAAAGAACTTCTTTTGTGTATGGACATGGCACATAAATGAACCTAAAATCATAAATTAAAACATAAATTAATTTATATGCATATAACATATGATGCAACAACAATTTGTAATAAAGCATAAATTAATTTATATGCAAAAATATACCTCAAAATACGGCTTTGCAATGACCAAGAATCATCAATAAAGTGTGCCGTGACCGCCATGAACCCTTTCTTTTGATTACTAGAAGTCCACATATCAGTTGTGATTGCCACTTTACTTTGATTGCTCTGTACCAATCTCATTATCTTCTCCTTCTCATTGTCATAGATCTTCAAAATATCACTTTTTATTGTGTTTCGAGAAGGTACTTTAAATAATGGTTGAAGTGCCATAGAATATCTTTTGAACCCAATATGATCCACAATAGACAAAGGGTATTCATGCAAGATTATGGCATTTGAAAGCTCTCTCCTAGCAATATCTTCATCAAAACTATAAGAGACTTTCGGACTCTCCTTGTTAAAGTTGCTAATTAAAACTCTTTGTCTCATGTCCATTCCCTCTCTTTTCTTAAGACAACTCCTATAGTGATCACGCAAATGTGAAGTTCCATGCTTTGGATTACCCCCAAGATGCTTCTTACAATAATTACATATGGCTTTCCACACGCCATCAATTTTTTCTTTCTTAAAGTGTTGCCACACAAAACTAGGGTTTTTTCTAGTAGCTAAACTAGAATCAGAATCATCTACATCAAGGACATTTTGATTGGGGAGGGGAGGCTGTGATGGTAAAGAGGTCTCACTCTCAATTGATATTGATGGTTGTAAACCATCAACGGGTAGTTGGGAGTTTGCTTGAGAGTTTGCTCCAACTTCCAACATTATCAATGCTTAAAAATCCTAAAGAACATAAATTAGAACACACACAATCATATTGATATTCCCTAACAACATTTTTGCATAAAAAAGGAAAAAACAAGAGAAGAAGAAATAACAAATTCTAGGAAATTGAGTTACACCAAATGATTAGAACATGGATTTCATACCCATATAAGGAACAAACATCCAACAATTTATATTAACAAGTTCAATTCAACTAAAATTGGATTCACATAGACACAAATGGAAGATCTATTCACTCAATATCAATAACTGAGTTGGATTTGGTTATATCATAAGGAGGGAGAGGGAAAGGGACAGTGAAATGTAAAAAATAAACAAGAATTATTAAGATAGTTAAACAGAGCATTTTAATAGATAAGCAAAACAAAGTATACCGATGCAAATAACTTGGTTATTGTATTAAAAGTGAGGCAAAAGCCAAGGCTTTTCCATGTGTGGGAACATTTATTATTATATACTACACTTCACACACAGATCTCACACCAAACTGGAACGTCCTTTGATCTAGGGAGCACCTTTTTGGTTTAACTCATCCAAAATTATTAATAATTATAACAAGCTGTACCATCATAATTCAACCATACAACATTTATATGCCCAACCACATTACTTTATATAGGCCTATTTCAGAAAGTAAATTAAAAATTATTTTTTTTAAAAAAAAACATATATATATAAAAAAAAATCATATTGACAACTAATCATTATAGGAGATATATTTGATCATCTTTAAAGAAAATTGAACCTTCAAGCTTTTTAATTCTTTAATTTCAACTATATATTTGTAAATTAGTTTCAATCCTATGATCATTCAAGTTATCTTATCTAACAGTGAGAAATTAAAATATACATAACACTATAGCATAATATTAAAATATAAATTGGTTTCAATCCTATGATCATTCTTTAATTTCAACCTCTATGATTGTTGAATATGCTATGTCCAAATGACTACAGTAGCCTTTACCCACCATTGCTTTTTGTGTATCTGCATCAATGATATAAAGTTCTGAATCAAAAAGCGGGGGAAAACATGTATCTTAGGACCCAAAGCCTATAAACCAACACTCCAGCCCTCAAATGTGATCATGCCATTCAAAGTTGTAGAAATCAAAATTGAGATTATTATCTGAGACTGCATTCAGCCTCTCTGCTGTGCAAAAATATTTTAATGATTTTTGCAGTCACTACTCTTGGGAAACTATTAACTGGGTTAGGCAGTGGCAAGGTAAAAATTGTGACAGCATTAGTTTTTTTATGTTAGGATGATGGTGTACAAACAAAAATTATGTACAGAATTTCTATACAGGAAGATGTATCCCTTCATTCTCCTTTCATTTTCAACTAAAACACCCATTATGACTTATAAGTTTGACATTGTCACTGCCACTTGATTCTGATTGAGACAGAATGAAAGTTGTTAATTATGGAAGTTCCATTTTGATGTGTGTTTGCCATCAAATTGCAGTATCTGACGCATCAAGTTTGTAAATAACCAGGACAATCACTCAAAAGTTTAAAAATAAATTTCCCCAAAAATCAATCATCAACTAGGTATTTGCCCATATGGGTTTCTCAATCAGACCCAAAAACAAAGCAAAAATAGCCGAACAAGAGAGAGAGAGAGAGAGAGAGAGAGAGAGAGAGAGAGAGAGAGAGAAACGAGAGATCGAACTCACCACGCTGGAGAACTGTGAACGAGATCACCGGAGAACTCTGCTTTTGATACTGGAACTCCAGCTGCTTTCGATGCTTAACTCTGATTTGGAGTGGGAGTGGGAGAGTGAGAGTGGTGAGAGAGAGTGAGAAAACCCTAGCTGTGAACAGAGGGTGTCAAAACATATGGAGACATGAGCCTGACCCATTCCCCTACCCATTCCCCGATGGGGAATTAAATTAGATCACCCATTGACCCGTTGGATAGAAAAATAGGGGAAACCCACTCATTTCGGGTAGGATCTCCGTGGGTAACCATTGGGTATGGTTTCTATTGCCATCCCTACCCCCAAGCACCATGGGCTAGAAAAATCCTCATTTAGCTTCAGTAGACACTCCCATAGTTTCCCTCTTGGTCCCACTTCATTAGGTGCATACAGATTAACAATAACACAATCAAAAGAGAAAAATAGAGTACCAGATAAAAGGATAAACCTTTTACTATAGCAACAACTTGAAACCTAAAACAATCCTGGATACCAAATGCATAAAAGGCCACCGGCAGTACCATCAGCATCCACACACATGAAATCCATCCTCTCTATAGCCCATAATTCCTTAACCTCCTTTTCTGACATTGATGCTTTCTTGGTCTCCTGGAATAAAGCAATATCAACTTCCCTAGCTTTCAACATGCTGTTGATTTTTCTCCTTTTGTCCTTCCTACCCAAACCCCTTACATTCCATGATAGTAACTTCATCTTAGACCATTGAGACTGAACCTCTGCCCCCCAAAAGCTGCAGATTAAACTGCAGCACCAGAACCCCTTCCCATTCTTTCTCTATCCATAGCCTCTAGGTCAATAATTTTAGCCAACACTTCCTCTTCATTGCCTTTGTAATTTACCCCCAACAATTTTCCCAATTGTAGAGTTTCTTGAGCCTCTATAAGCATACTTCTGCCTCTGGCCACTCCAGCAGCAGTTGATGTTGAAGAGGACACTGCCGCGGCTACTGCTCTCCATATGGCCCCTTTAGGACCTAGCTTACTTGAAGAAGCTCCTTTGTGGCCAAATCTTTTTGCAAGGCCGGGATAACCCTTCTGCAACTCCTTAATTTTCTTACCACTTGAATTTTTAACAACATTCTTCTTCCCTCTTTTCTTCTGTGACTCTTTGCTTGAACATACTTCATCGACATGGGTCTGTGACAAGTCTGAATCGATCACCCTTGGCCCTAAAACACTCAACAGCCCACACTGAAAATTAGGCTTCAAGCCCTGGGCTTGCACCTCCACCTCTTTCTACTTAATGCCTAGCCCATCTCTTGGGGCCCACCTCATTACCCAGGCCCAATACCACCTTTAACTCCACCCCAGGTTTGAGTACACCAGAGTCACTCAAACTTCTAACAAAGCCCTGCGTGCCAACCTGATCATCACACTTCTGACATACCAATTCCCAACTGTTACTTATGTTCCCAATTGCCTCCATTATTCCTATTGCCCTTCCTTGAAGCTCATTGCTCGCAGACTCTGGCACCATCGTTTCAGTTCTCCCAGGCAACTCCTTGGTCGCCTCATCACTCTTCCTCTCTCCACCTGTCTGCAGCCTGGGCCCTCTCCATTACTGACTCCATAGTCCAATCATCATCTTCTACCTCATCTTTTCTGATATTGATCCTAACTCCCACCTTCTCACTATTGTTTGTACTACAAAAATCTTCCCCGCCAGTTTTCTTACTACAGTTAGATCTCCCTACTAAACTATCTGTTGACTCATATAGTTGTTCCCACACTTTCACAGAATGAGAAGAACCTTTGCAGACCAGATTAATGGCTTTGTTGATTGGCTTCATGCACCTGGTTACAATTTGAATCTTTGCACATTCAAATGATTCTGGGTTGCATAAGTCACCGTCAAAACAGATAACTTCCCCCCAGATATTCCCAATTCTATTAAAAGTGGTACTATTCCATAGATTCCATGGTAGTCCATAGCAACATAACCAGACCTTTCTTTCTGTGACTCTAACAAAGTTTGGTTCCCATTCCACTACCTTCTCACACCGATTCTCCACCCACTCCTTAATGATCCCCATATTTGCCAACCTTTCCTCCTTAGATTTAAAGGTGAGCAACACATCTCTGCCCCCACCATCCGTAACCAGAACATCCTTCAAGCCCCTCTCCTGAAATTCTGCTTTGAGATTAATGTTGGCATACTCTGGTTTAAGACGGACCACAAAATTGTCATAAAGCCATCCATTACCTATTTCCTCTGCCTGGATTGTAACGACTCCTTCTTCCCTGATGCTGGTGTTCTTAGTGACCTCTGCATAAGACCTAGATCCTGATACTAGCTGTCACACACGGCTACCACCTCTACCATTATTAAGGGTACCTTTTAGGTTCTGCGGATTGCGTTGTGCCTCTCCCATACTCTCTTTCCCATAGTCTGCATACTTCACTTCAAGTTGCTTATCCTTAACCCAAATCCCATTTGCCTTTTGCACTACTACTTTTGCAGCCACTTCACAATCATATCTAACAAAAGCAAATCTAGTGCTCCTCACTATCCTCCGCTTCTGTGGGATGTATACATCCTTTACCACTCCAAACTTCCTAAAAATGCCGAACACCATCTTCAAATTCATAGAACTAGGTAGATCATCCACAAATATTGTGAATAGTCTTGCATTAGCTTCCTTTTTCCAACCTCCTGGTCTTCCTCTCTGATGCAACACAGGGATCCAACATCCTGGTCTTCCTTTCTCCATTAAACTGCGCTGAATAGTTCTCAATTATTTAAATACAAATTAATTTAAATTTAATCAAACTGAGCTGAATGAAAAATACTTGAATTATAAAAAAAATCTCAACGATCTATATGATATTAGTTATAATATAAAATCATATATACTCATAACTCATGTATATATGGTACATCCAAATGTACCATAGCATCACCCCAAACTCATAATCATTTCACTTTTTCTCTCACAAACATCACATCCAACTACAAAAAAATCCAATCATCTTCTCAAACACAAAAATTTTAACCTACTAAAATAGCCAAAAACTAAAATTGGCTACTAAAATAATAACTTCCCAAACACCCACATAACAAGATGAATTCAAGAATAAAGTTTCTTTTAGCTGTTAAAAAAAAAATGATCTCCAATTGTTTTGTAATCTAGTTAATAGTATCAATTTTATCAGTCAATTTTATTTGTACAAGATATACATGTTACCCTATAAATTTGACTTAATTACATTAAACTCCCCTAAGCTTATACTTTCTAATTGAGTTTCATATACTAACCATGAAATATATTTTAAGACCACTCGGGGTTTGGGCAGCCCGATAAATAAGTCAATTTTTTTAGTGCTTTTCTTTTTAAATTGTGTCAAAAATTATTATTTTTCATGTTCATATTATGTAGACAAAACTATAAAAAGAAAAATAAAAAAAAAGGAATGCAAAAGTTCCTAAAAATTTAAAATTAAAATTTCCACTTTTTTTTTTTTTTTAGAATTTTTAATTTGTCTCATAAAGTATAATCTAGAAGCCTAAACTTTTTTTTTGAATTTCTTTTAAGAAAAATTAGTAAATATAAAAATAAGCCAACAAAAAATTTTCTAAAAAAACAAATTTCAAACACCCACAAACCAAGCTACATTTATATTATTAGAGATAATATTTTGTAAAGAGATTAATCGAAGATGATTCTGTCATTTGTATACCTTGTCATCCATCACCATTGTATTAAAATATTGTAAAAAAAATGGAATTATTATTATTATTCTTTTGTTTAAAAAAAAAAAATCAATCTTTTGTTTACTCAAAAACAACCACAGTGCAGCCACCCGGTGAACATCTCATGGTTATGGGATCTACTATAAAAGCTGCAAAAATTTCATACAAAGTCATACATACAATACTATGGGGACATATTTTTTGAGTACCAACACGTGGCCAAGGTGACGCCGAAGTGTCAGCCGAGGTGCCACGTGTCCTGGTCATGATGCCGAGGTAATCTCGGCTGGTCCGAGGTTATCTCCGAAGATACTAGAATCCGGGATAAACGGATAAGGTACAAGAGTCTTAGAATGGGAGAGGACTTCAGTTTGGATAAAGATAAGACTCTTAGAGAGTTATCCCAATCCTACTCGGAGTCCAAGATTAGCAGTAATCCTAAGTCTATTGAAGCTAGGCTTCTATTGGGATTAGGTAAGTGTTGGCTATAAAAGAGAGGCACCCCCATGGGTCTAAGGTATGCTTTTTGTATTCTGAATAGTAAGTTAAGTACTTTTGCTATCTTTGAGAGATAACTGACTTGATCGTCGAAGTGCCCCCAGGTGGACGAACCACCGCCGGAATCTTATCTTTTTATTACAGGTCATTTAGGCGCCATCTATTCTGCCAGTGCTCTCCAGTTGAATACTAGTTTGGCAGTGTGGTCGGAAATTGACACACACAAATACAATTACAACAATATGTCCACCATCTTTATTTTTCATTCAATTGTTGAAAAAGCTACTCATTGAGGCGAAGACAAAGATCTCCAGAATCGCCTATTCAATAATTGGACAACCAATTGATTCTTCGGCAGGAAAAGCAGGCATCAAACCCATGATCGAGGGCCTTAACAGGTTCTTCTGCCCCACTGGGATTGAATCTTCGGCCTTGAAATAAAGTAATTTATCATTATAAATATCCCACCATTTTGCGACCAACATTTTGACATCCTCTCTATCCATGTTTGCTTCTTTCCCAGTGTACTTCCATGGTTTTGACCCCTTAAAAGTTTTTGAAAATTAAAGTGAAAAAAAAGCTTACAAAATGGAACCAAACTATGATTCTGATTCCAATTATCAAGACAAAAAACAACTTTGTGGAAGAAGTTCAAGAAGATTAAGATTAGTAGGAAATACTTAACTGCATAGTAGTGTATTTAACTCTTTCGAGCTCAACATTCTTCGGATGGTACCATAAAATTGGGAGAACCAGGTTGTAGACCACAGGAATGGGTTTGAACATGTGTTTGAAGAAGATGTTCAAGAAATCCTGTAATTTAAACCAAATATATATATATATATAACGTGGATTTAATATTAGGAAACATGTAAATCTGTTTGATAGAATGTGCTGAGCAAATTTGTTACTTTAGGTTTGCACTTTGATCTTTATTGGCCTTCTATAGTTGTATATATGGTGATGGAGATTGTTTCAATAGACCACAGTACCACAGGGGACCTAGCAATCCCCCCTATATCAAAATATGAAACGACTTCTCACTAGTTGCCCATCAAACTGAAAACGTGCTATTAGTTTTTATCCAAAATTTTTTATCTCCTAGGATTCATTAAAAGATTATTAATGGATAAAATCAAGTTGATTATAGATTAGTAATCACATGATTAAATTACATTTTCATTAAAAAGTGAAAAAAGTAAGTATAATTTTGATAGTAAACCAATTACTTTTTTAATACAAATGCGATATAACACTACAAGAAATGACACTTTTGGTCGCCAAAAGCCCCATTTTTGGTCGCCGAATCTAATTAGCGACTAATTTTTTTTGTCGCCAAAGTCGTCACCTATACTCTGTCGGCGATAGTATTGGTGACTAAGCTATTTTTGGCCGCCGAAAGTGAACATTTTGGCTACTAAACTTTGGTTAGTCGGCAAAGGTTATCTTTTGGCGACGAAAACATTAGTCGCCAAAAGTGTTCAAATAAAATTAATTTAATTTTCAGCGACTAAAACTTTTAGTCGTATATAAGTTTTAGTCACAATATTGCTACATTTAGGGACTAAAGAATTTAGTTGCCAAAAAAATTATTTTTCATTTTATTTTATTTTTTGCTACTAACCATTTGGTCGCCAAAAGTCTCATTTATTTTTTGCTACTAAATATTTAGTCGCCAAAAAAATTATTTTTCGTCTCGTTTTTGACTAATAAACTATTTAGTCGCTTAAAGTCTCATATAGTTTTGGCTACTAAATTTTTAATCGCCAAAAATCTTTGGGTTCTTTCTGGCTACCAAATATTTAGTTGCTAAAAATATTGATTTCCTTTTTGGCTACAAATTATTTAGTCGCCAACAAATTCACTTTTTTTTTTTTTTTTGACTACATAACATTTAGTCGCCAAAAACTTTATTTAGTGATTTTTTTTATTATAATTAATTTCTCCACAGCCTGTATTTATTTCGTACAACCTGCATCCTGTATATAAACAAAATAATACATATATCTATTTTTATTTCGTTTCAACCATACAAAAATTTGGTCTTTTAACATCAAATTCTATACAAATCAAATATAATCCAACCCAAAATAATAATTCCATACAAACAGACAATCATACAAAAAAGATGTCCTCTATACACAAAATTCTACATCAAATGTCACTCACATAATATTTTGAAGGTGTAAACATGATGGGAAAATTAAATTTATTTACCAAAACACTTGCTTAATTTAACAATGAAGCCATTGATCTAAATGTCGAACTTATAATCTGAAAATTGAGGGAATGCTTGTCTCATTAAGGAAATCACACCTCCATACAGTAAGTACCTCACCTTCGCATTGATCTTAAGGAGAACATTAGTAAGATACTGGTCATTAACTCTTGTAGGTGCAATGCACTGAGTGACAATGCCAAAGTCAGCAAGATTCTTTTATTTCCATGGACCTTAGAAATTAAAATGGATTTATTCATTAAACACTGGTAAAAAAAAAAAAAAGTGTGATAAAGGAATAAATCAAATCAAACAAACCATATAGATCAGAGTTCTTCCTCTCTGGAAGCAGACAGAGAAGAAATTGAGGAGCCCCAGGAAGTTTGGATTGTATATCTTCAAACATTTTTTCACTCTAACAAGAGGTGGGGCCCGCCTATTTTGTGGACTCTCTTCAAATACATCGAACAGAGCATCAATTTGCTACAAAAACAAAATAAAAAAGATTTGTATTTTAAATCATATAGTACTGAACCTAAGTTAAGCTAGCATAAATGACAGGACATACAATTCCCTTCATGTCTCCACATTTGATCAAATCCCTAACAAGGCCATGGATATCGTAGCAAGCTGAAAAGTTCATGGCAGCCTAGCGATCGATCTTTGTTGGGTCCACTAGTTTCTACACCAGCAAAGAAAAATTTTGTAAGAACACAAAATTAAGGTTGAACTACGCGAAGTTTTAAGAAAAATAAATAAATATATTAGAGAGCCATGCAGAACAAAAGAAGAACTGACAATGCAATGAAGAACCATTGGCATGTTGTTTTATCATCTAAAATTGCACCTAATAACAGCTCATGAACAGGTAATTAAAACAAATTAAAATTCAATCTTAGACTGAAAAAAAACTGAAATTCAATCTCATGAGCATTGTACCTAATAACAGCTCATGAAACTGGGGGAAAAAAATGAAATTCAATCTCAAACTGAAATTGCACCTAATAACAGCTCATGAGCACGTAATTAAAAAAAAATAATTAAATTCAATTTGGGCACTACCAAACCTCATAAATAGATGTCAAACACATGAGCATTGTCCAGTTTCATTTGAACATTTTGTCAAACACATGGTGAGCAAAAGGGTCAGAAGACAACAACAAATACAAGCATGGACGAAACAGGACAAGTTAGAGCAGTAGGTGGAGGAAAACAAACAAGCAAGAGCAGTAGTTAGAAAAAAAACAAAAAGAACAGGCCAAACACTAACTACACCCTAAAACCTCTCACCGATGCCAAGTTAAACACTAGATCATTCACCGCAAAGACCACATCCTTGCACTTATATTTGACCCACAAAGCAATTATGAACCAAAGATTCCCATTTGACTTGAATTCCATTAAACTTGAGGCCATTACGAGCCTTCCAAATTGACCAAACCATGGCCTCCACATTTTTCTTTTCCAGCTTCCCAAATTTAAACCCAAACCCCCAGTGTGACAAATTTGAAAAAGATTATGGTGTAACCCAGCGAACATTTCACCATTCTAGTAATTCAACCCATATCCTCCATATCCAAGGACAATGAATGAACAGATGCCTCAACCTTAACATGGGTCGATTTGGGGTTGGGTTTGGGTGAAGGTATGCAAACAGAAGAAGAAAGCCCTAGAGGATGAAATTAGGGGAATAGAAACTGAAAGATAGAGAGAGGGAAAAATAGAGAGGACATACCTGGGGTAATGCTCCAATGGTGGATTGACGGTGGTGCTCGTATGCGATGGCGGTGATGCTTCGTTAATAGTGGAGACAAAAGCAAGAGAGAGAGAGAGAGAGAGAGAGAGAGCCGGAGGAGAGCGGAGGCGTGAGAGAGAAAGAGAGAGTCACAGAGAGAGAGAGACAGAGATGTATGAGAAAGTTGGAGCGTGTGGGAGTGTATTTTTTAAACCTAGTTTATTTTCTTTCGCGACTAACTTTTTTAGTCGCCAATAATAAATAAAGGCCTTTCCTCTGACGAAATAATTAGTAGCCAATTAATTTTCCCTCCAAAATCTGAAGTTCAAATTTTAAAATTTTTAATTATAATTGCCGACTAAAATTTAGACGCTAAAAGTAAATTAAATACCGACCAAATTATTTTTAGTAGCTAATGATAGTACATTTAGGGACCAAATTTTTTTTAGTCGCCTATGGGGTAATTTTTAGTTCTTTGGTGACTAAAATATTTTTTAGTCGCTAAAAATTAATTTTTGGCGACCAAATGGTCGCCAAAGATAAAAAATAATTTTTTATTTTTCATTTGGCGACTAAATAATTTTAGTAGCCAAAACTAACTATACAGCGACTAAAATATTTTTTAGTTGCCAATTGTGACATTTTTAGCAACTAAAATTTTTTTTAGTAGCCAATTGTTGCATTTTTACCGACTAAATTTTTTTTAGTCGCCAATAATCAATATACCTCGACTAAAAAAAATTAGTAGCTAAATCTTGTACTTTTGCCGACTAATATAATTTTTGGTCGCCAATTCCATAACTTTTGGTGACTAAATTTTTTAGTAGCCAAATTTAGTCGCCAAAAGTGTAATTTCCTGTAGTGTAATCATTTGACTACTGAAAGTTGAACAATTAAGGTGGACCACAAAATGGGCCCACCTAATCCAATAGTGCCCCAAGTTGAATGCCTAACTAGATAGACTTCTATATATGTGTATAATTGAGGATTTTAATTATCAATTGTTACTGAAAAATCTTAAAATTCCCGAAATATTGATTTGTGATTAGATATCAATTTTAAATAGTAAATAACAATCTCAATCAAACAATCAAAGACAAATCGACACAACGATTTAACGTGGAAAAATCACAATTTGAGCGCCTCCAATTGTAATAAAAAAATCACGGACAAAAGTCACAAAACAATCCACTAAGAAGACAAAAAGAACAACTCTCTCTTTTGTGAATAAACGAAAACAAACAAACCCTTGATGATGTTGATATAAAGTTCACGGATCCATTGATCACTCTTAAATCATCAAGAAAACACTTAAAAAGCACTCTCCAATATAAAACACTTTGTTTCTTGTTTCTCTCTGAAAATCTGGACACTCAAACCTTAGAAACAGCGAACAGTGCACTTTATAGAAAATAGGATCGCGCAGCCCGCTCAAACTCACATTTCATCGCTCGAGCGGTGTGGAACATATAGGCTGATCGCTCAAGCGCAACTTTCACTGCTCGAGCGGTAAAACTTTCTTCCCAGAAGTTCAGGCGCTCTGCAAAAATACTGAATGATCTGTTTCTTCGCTCGAGCGGGTCAAATAGCTCGATTCCTGACATAGTCAGCGAAGTGGAAAACATGAAAGAATTAAGATCAAAAACTCCTTTGCAAGGCACAATTTAGATTGGATTTGCATTTAAAAACTCTAGCCTCACTAAAAGAAAAGATCGAATAAAATTACAATTGAAAGGAGTTTTGTCAAACGGGATTACTAATAACAAAGACTAAACAATCTCTCCATTTGACAATTCCGTGACAAAACACACCTAACAAATAAATCTTAATCACCCCAACCCATTACAACCAACAAAAACAAATTTCTTTCTCAAGGTCATGATCTGCAAAGCAACTATTAGTGCCACAGAGTATATGAAAAAGTAATAAACATATGACAAGATTATCTTGAAGCATGAGATGGAAATATGAATAGATGAAAATTGGAGATTTTAAGAACATGCAGCATGAATAGATGAAAATCCTAAGAAACATGCAAAAACACTCAAAAAAATTTCCCTCAAAATTCTCTACCTTTTTGTCAGGAATTATCAAAGGAAGCTCAATCAACTAAAACAAGAGCATAAACCACACAAGTAGAGACAAGATGGTGTAAAAATTAATAGCATGTGAGAAGTAAGCAACAAATAAGCAGTGGCTAGCAACATGCAAACTAACTAATACCAATCTTCCTTACCAAACCAATCAATGTACGTTTATGTGGGGAAAAAAAAAAAGAAACCCTTGCAATGATTAACCAAACTCTCCCTCACTAAAAGCAACCATAAGCACTGAAAACAATGAACAAGAAAAAAAAAATATGGTGGAGCAAGCAAGGAATTTCAGATTTGTACTTTAAAACACACAAGAATATCTAAGAAATACAATTACTTGAAAACACAATATGCACAGCTTCTAGAAGATTCCTCATGAAAGAATGTGATGCAACATGTGAAAAGCATAGATCACATGACAAAGTGTGTGTGACTCTTGGAGTTCGACAAACACTAAATTCAAATCCTAATAGTGATCTGATAGTTGGACCTCTGGCAAGAGAATGTAACCATAACTTAGAAAAGTCAAACCACCAGAAATCAAGGGATATTTGTTGAGTAAATGCGGAGGCACCCCCTTAATCAATGAATTAGATTTTTTTTTTTAATTTTTAATTTTCTTTCTTTCTTTTGTGCACTCATTGGTGGCTTTCACGCTCAAAAGTATGGAAACCAAACCAGAGAAACATGGATACAATAAGGATAGCTTGGTTGGTGACTCTGAGGTATCCTTTTCCTCATGCCTTGACTACAAAGAACTGAGGGGAAAGCCATAGAGATGCAAAAAGATGGAAAGTGGTTAAGAGACTTAACATCACCCATGATGTACTAGTATAGGTCAATTCCTCTAGAAATGCAAAAGACACAATGCTAGAAGTGTGACGCCTCAAATCTACACTAAGGGTTGTAGTCAAGGGAAAATCACTAATGAGTCCTATGACTAATAACCAAGTAAGATCCCAGATCGCCGGAGGAGTCAAATTAACCTCCCTTTTAAGTCCAGTTTTCTTAGGTAGCGCACTACCCTTTTGACAGATCTTAAGAGACATTGACAAAATATCTCATAAGCAACGCGGAGATAGTCATAGGATTACAAAGATATATAAGCAAATAATAATTATAGTATTTCAAAATTTAAATTTCAAAACGAGTTCCATTACTATTACATTTCAAAAAAAAAAAAAAAAAAACATGAACAAACTCGTAAGCAAAATGGCTTCTAATTTTCTCTAAGGCAAACATAAGTCTTCAAATGGCTCTCTGGCTCTTTGTCGGCCTCGTATGTTTCTTTGATACTTGGTATGAAATGCCATGAGTTTTGAATGGCCAGTAAACACACACACACCCCATCCATTTTTTCCAGTTCAATACACAACAACATTTACAAAAAAAAAAAAACAGAGAAAAGGATCATGGCATTTAGGATCATAGCACAGATTATATGGTTAGCTGTTAGTAGTCTAGAAATCCCCCAAAGAGATTTCGTCCTCCCAACTCCAAAAATTGGACGTAGATTATTCATTATGCCCCCTCTTTTGCTGCTTTGTTGCAGACCTTACCTCAGATGCTTACCAACGATTATATATCGCATAGTGCCAACTGCACTGCCTCAAAAGATATAGTAATGATGGGCTTTTCCCAAATCTCTCCTTACACTGAACTACCTAGGTGTAATAACCCCGACCTATGATTAACTACTAAACCATGATTAAAGATGCTTAATGAGTAATTAAGATGAAATTCTGAATTAATTGCATGTGTATTGTATTCTTTGTATTTATATCTGTCTATCGTAGGAATATCTGTTCATGTTTCTGTTTTGTTCTGTGAATTGAAAGCCTTATCGCCATCTGATCACGAAATTGACTTGATTTATGTGCTATTTGGGATTTTAGAATTTTATGGTAGGTTTCATTAAAATTCGATTCGAAATGATTTAAATTAGAATAATTAATAGTCATTGCTTAGACTAATTAAAGTTTAATTAGCCAACTCTTAATCAAGCCTATATAAGGCTAGTATGACTCAAGACACTCAAATTACACACTCTCATTCCCTCATCCCCTCATCCTTGAGCTCAAAACATGTGTGAGAGACAGAGAAAGGAAATAATTGACTTCAAATTAGAAGTATTGCTAGAGAACTTGGAGGTTGGCTTGGAACTTCAAACAATTAACTCTTTAGAGCATAATTGATCATCTAAGGTAAGAATTCAGCCTTGCAACTTTGGAATTGAATCACTTAGCACATGAATCCAAAGAATTAAGTTGTGAAATGCTAGGATTGAGCTAAAATGAAAGAATATAGATCATACTATGCATGCATGTCCATGTCATCACAATTTGAGTTTGATTTCAAAGAATTCTTCCATGCATGTGTCCATCTTACTTTTATTTTGAGAATTCATCTTGTTTGATACCATTTTACACCAAATGATCATGTTTTGGAAGTTTTGAAGTCAAGGCAAGACATGCATGTGATATTTTTAAAGATTTGAGTTTCGTTTTGCACAATTGGCATGCTTTTGGGATTTGATTTTGCAAAATGGTTTTGAATTCTTGATGTTTGACAAGTTTATGCAAGTTTCCTTATGTTTTTAGCCCAAAAGAACTTGATTTGCAGCTTTGAGTTTGACTTTGAAGCTTGGAAGCAAATCTAGAAATTCCAGAATTTTGCTTCTACGCTCAAGCGACAGATCCTACGTTTTAGCGACCGCTCTGTGTTTCGCACCTCTACTTGAAAAACCAAAAGTTGGCTCGAGCATAAAATCCATGCTCCCAAAAGTTTTCATGTTTTACAGACCGCTCGAGCAATAAGAGTTGCGCTCGAGTGAGGACCTCAGTTTCACACTCAAACGATCTTCGAGCGTGCGTCGAGCGAAAAAATAAGCGACCAATACTTTTGTAGAGTTTATAGACCACTCGAGCGAAGGAAGTTGCACTCGAGCAACCACCCACATTTTTGAGCATCTGCTCGAGCGACGGAAGTTGCGCTCAAGCGAGGCCCCTGTTTTCAGCATATGTGATTAAGTGTTTTCAAGTGCATTTTGGCATTCTCATTGCATCGTAGGCATTCCTAGGCCATGATTAAGACACAATAATGAGGATAAAACTTAGAAAAACACTAAGAATAAAATGAAATAAGTTAAGTACCATCTAAGCGTGTGTTTCAATCTATATATCTGTTATGTTTATGTAGGTCAGATGCCGTGAGCTGTTGATCCATTGGTTGTTATCAAAGTTATTTGTGAAACTATTTGTGCGTAATAACTCTATAAAATTATGTTTGATGTTAATTATTTTCTAATAATATGAAATGATCAGTTTTTCAAAATAGTATGCTTTGTATGAACAAATGATTGTCCAATTTTCTTTGAAATGTAATTGTGGTATCCTTACCAGAGGCCCTTGCCCAGGGGGCCCTTGCCCAGGGGGCCCTTGCCTGGGGGAATAATATCGTGGCATAGGCCCTCGCCCGAGGGAAACAATACCGTGGCCTACGTATGTGATAAGACACCCGGTATTGGAGGTTCTATTATGCATAGGCCCTCGCCCGAGGGAAACAATACCGTGGCCTATGTATGTGATAAGACACCCGGTACTGGAGGTTCCATTATGGAACTTGATATGCTTGACTAAAGAGATATGGTAATGCTAATGGATATCCCATGAATAATTTGAATGTGAATATGACTATGACTCCATTTCTAATACGAATATGCCTATGTTTCTGTTTTGATAGGAGAATGGAAATGTAAATCTGTTATGAACATTATTCATTAAAATTTTTACTTTGTTATTATTCACTAGGTTCCAGCTCACTCTATTATTTATGTCTGTAGGTGACTAGGCGCGTAACTAGGCTCAGAGTTGATGACCTGTCATCTTTATCATGTCAGCCAGCTGTTGTGCCTCCCGATGAGGTTCCCTTTTTGTGACACACATGTTTGAGACTTTGTTTCCTTTTGGAATATGAACAAGTTTTCTGTTTAGGTGTATATTGGGCTAAGTTCCCTTTTGTTATATCTGTAATGAATGTGACGTGAATTACTGTATTTTTGACGTCATGCCTATGTATATATAAATTTTTTAAAATTTATGTCCCATGTATGTCTACATAGCTCAATGGACCATGTATATTTTTATATTTGCTTCTACACCCCCTTATTATGTGGTAATCTGTTCAGAGGCCTTTGCTAATCCTTAGGTTACTGGCCGGTTATGACACTAAACCTATAGGTGCGGGTTTGAGTCGTGACAGAGTGGTATCAAAGCACGTGTTATACTGCACACACAAGTCCATATGAGCTATAGGATATTCTAGAAAAGAATTAGAGACATTTCATTTGCATGTGCAAGTGTGTGTGTTAATTTCTGTAAATGTGGAAATTGAATTTGAACATGAACACAAGAAATTGAAATGAATGAACTGAGAATGAATGTACCTAATATTGTGAAAAGAACTATTTTCCTATGTTTATTATTGTCTTGTTTACCTATAGTAATGGAAAATATAAGCAGTGATGAAACATCTGAATCTTTTGAGGCTCGGATGAGGTGAATAGAACAAATGCTCACAGCCCTAACTGAAGCAATGATACATCAGTAAAGACAACAACCCCCGCCCCCTCCAGTCCAAGTTAAGCCGGATAACAATGATATTATAAATTTAACTCTGAAGTTCATGAAGATGAAACCGCCAACTTTCTTGGGTGATATTGAACCCTTAAAGGCAGAGACATGGTTATCGGAAATGGAGAAATTATTTGAAGTGTTTCCCTACTCCAAAACTCAAAAAGTTCTATTGGCCACTTATAACTTAAAAGATGAAGCTCGAAGATGGTGGTTGTCAATCTGAACTAATATTGGGAACATGACATGACTCAATTCAACGAGATCTTCTATGACAAGTATTTTCCTCAGTACTTCCAGGACTGAAAGGTCTATGAATTCCAAGAACTCAAGCAAGGCAACATGTCTATAGCCGAATATGAGGCTAAATTCATGAAATTAGCTCGATTTGCTCCTTACATGGTGGATATGGACTATAAGAAGGCTCGGAAATTTGAGGGGGGATTAGATTTGGATTTGTTTGATCGAGTAGGCGTCCTGAAGTTGCCTACATATGTAGAAGTACTTGATAGAGCATTGATGGCAGAAGCCACTCTAGCAGCAAAGAAACAAGTTAAAACTTCAATAACTGAATGGAGGTGTAAAAGATCTGGATTCAATTTCAAGAAGGGTCGGTCATTTTCAAAGAAACAAAACATGGGAACCTCCAGCAGCTCTAGTCAGAGTAGTGGATCTATTCCAAACTATCCTGATTATGGAAGGAAGCATAGATGAATGTGTTACCGTACATCTGGTGCCTATTATCGATGTGGCAAACTTGGCCATGTAATGAAGGATTGTCCACTTGGGTCCGAAAATGCCAATCGTCCCACGACAAGTTCAACCGGATCTGCCTCTATAACGAGGTCAAATACAAGAACTAATGCCAGAGGTAATACTGGAAATTAAATATTGAACCAAGGGAGAGTATTCATATTGGTGCCAGGGGATGTACAGAACATCGAGGCTGTGGTTTCAAGTATAATTTCCATCTATGCCCAAAATGCATATGTCTTGATAGATTCTGGTTCTACCCACTCATTTGTGTCACATGCCTTTTCTTGAAAATTAACTAAACCCTTAGAACCCATGAATTATTTGTTGTCTGTATTTACGCCATATGTTTATCCAGCATGTGATATTGTGATCGGTAATGTGACGTTGTATGTTGATTTATTGCCTTTGGGAATTGATCATTTTGACTGCATATTGGGTATGGACTGGTTAACGAAGTAATGTGCAACTATTGACTGCGTAAATAAGTCTGTTATATTTCGTCCACCTGGATTACCTGAGTTTGTGTTTATTGGAAATGGGGTAGTTCCACCCCCGTACTTGATTTCCGCCATGAAAGCTGTTAAACTACTTAGGACTACTTAGGAAGGGATGTAGAGGATATTTGTGTTGTGTTTTGACTGAGACTTCTAATAGTCCTACTGCAGAGAATATCTCTGTAGTAAATGAATTTGCTGATATATTACCAAATGAATTGCCTGGAGATTTAATTGATAGGGAAATTGAGTTTACTATTGATGTTGTACCCAAAACACAATCGATTTCTAAAACCCTATATAGAATGTCGACCTCTAAACTGAAAGAATTGAAAACTCAACTTTAAGAACTGTTAGACAAGAAGCTTATTCGCTCGTGCACTTCACCATGGGGTGCTCCAGTTTTGTTTGTCAAAAAGAAAAATGGATCTTTGAGGCTATGTATAGACTATCGAGAATTGAACAAAGTGACTATCAAGAACAAATACCCACTACCCCGAATAGATGATCTCTTTGACCAACTCCAAGGAGTACAAGTGTTCTCGAAGATAGACCTTAGATCCGAGTATCACCAGTTAAAGGTTAAGGCATAAGACATAGAGAAAACTACATTTAGAACTAGATACAGGCATTATGAATTTTTGATGATGACATTTGGGATAACAAATGCACATATAGCGTTTATGGACCTAATGAATAGAGTTTTCAAACAATTTCTTGATGAATTTATCGTTGTATTTATTGATGATATACTGATTTAATCTAAAAACAGGGAAGAAAATGAAAATTATTTGAGAACTACATTACAGATTTAGAGAGAGAAGAAGTTGTATGAATAACTTTCCAAATGTAAATTTTGGCTTGACAGTGTAACATTTCTGGGACATGTAATCAACAAAGACAGTGTATCAGTAGACCCACAGAAAATTGAGGCTATTGTAGATTGGCCAAGACCAACCAATGTGCCAGAAATCAGAAGTTTTCTAGGGCTTGCTGGCTACTACTGCAGATTTGTGAGAGATTTCTCTCAGCTTGCCATGCCATTGACATAGTTGACTAAGGAAAATGTACCATTTGATTGGACTGATCAGCAGGAATCTGCCTTCTTGAAAGTGAAAACTAGACTGGTAATTGCACCAATTCTGACATTGCGGCTTTGTTTATTATAAAGTGTGTAGTTTGTTATTTTTAGGGTTTAACCCGTCTAAATTCTCAGAAAGGAGAGCTACCAAGATTTTTCTATATTGAAGGGTGTTTATATATTGGTTTCCTTAATGATTTGAGAGTGATCAATAGATCTACGAGCTTCATATTGATATCAAGGGGTTTATTTTTATTATTTCATTTACAAAAAAGAGAGGAGTTCTTTGGTGGATTCCGAAAAACTTGGTCTTGAAGTTTTGGTGGATTCTAAAGTGGCTCATCGTCGTTCCATAGTGAAGATGGGGGAAAAGGGACACATTGGGTTTGATTCAATTTGGGCGTAAATTCGCTAGGTAATTGAGGGTACTCATGTGTAATTTCTTTTTATTTTCTTAGTGGATTGTTTTGTGATTTTGGCCCATGATTTTTTAGTACAATTGTGATTTTTTTCAACTTAAATCGTTGTGTGAATTTTTAATTGATTATTTGATTAAGATTGATATTCACTATTTAACATTAAAATATAATCACGAATTAATATCACAATAATTTTTAAATTTTTTAGTACACTCTTCTAAGGGCGTATATAGTAGAATTTTCCTTATCAATAATGTTTGGACTATTGCAGCTCTTCAACATGATTGACACTAGTTGAGAATCAGATTCCCTTTGTTGTTCTGCACTCGGTTCGTCAATATAAAAAAGAATATGCCATTGCGTTTACAAGGCCGGCCCTGGGCTAAGGCCAGTGAGGCCTCTGCCTAGGGCCCAAAAATTAGGTCCAAAAAAGGCCCCCAAATTCATTATCTTATACTATATAAAAAATTCAAAATGGTCCAATTTTGTTTAATTAATTTAGGCTATTTTAAAATGCCTCAAAAGTTTTATTTGGCCCAATTGACAAAAGGCCCAGTTAAAAAATATTTGTAAGTGTTAGTTGTTAGCCCAATTAAAAAAATAAAATATAAAATATATGTATATTTCTATGAGGCCTATTTTTTTCCCTTCTCTTTTTATGGCCCATTTATGTGTTTTTTAGTAGTTTTTCAAATATTTTACGCAATTTTATTTATTTATTTTGTAGATACATCTAATTTAGATACACTTAAAACAAAAAAAGTTGCCAAATACAAAAAATATAAATAAAAAAAAAAAACGAATTGCAAACTCAGATAATTATTTTTGAAAATTCTAAACCAAACAGGGTTATTTTTATTTTTATTTTTTATGAATATCTAAAAGGCCCCGAAAAATTATTTCGCCTTAGGCCCCCGAAAACTCAGGACCGGCCCTGTGCGTTTACCATACCCATTTGCGAAATTCCTGCCACAAAAATATGTACTTTTATTATAAAATTTTATAATATCAATTAGGAAATGTGTAATTTCATTATAAATTAGGGAAACAAAAATGTCATAACCAAGTTAGAAACTTTTGTAATATCAATCACAAAATTTTAAATATTTTTATTATATCAATTTGTAACAAGATTACAAATTTTATAGTTGATGTTATAAAATTGTGATAAAATTATACATTTTGTTGTATGTTAAAGGGTGCAAACTGGAGCATTTCCCTATTGGTTTACAATGAATAACATGGTCACTTTAGCAATTCTCTTTCTTAAATGGATAAATTATAAATACAAATTGTCCCTTCTAATTTTAAAAATTACATCTCATCCGCTGTTGTTTCAAATTTCATAACAATTAATAGTTTTTAATAATATTAAGAATTTATTTTAATTAATAATTCACATAATTTTAGTAGTATAGAAGAGAGGAGTAACAAATTTTATTTTTTCAATTAATTCTAATAAAATTTTTCCTTTTTCTTCCGTCTTTCCCTTTTTCTCATCTCTATATTCTCTGTAATACTATCCAACCCATTGCAATTCGTTTCTACCGAATACTAGAAGTGAACAAATTGAACCCTAAAAAACACACACATTACATACATAAACATACAGACATCTACATCTTTTGCTGCCCAATGACCTTTCTTGGCGTATCTCTACTTCATCTGTTGCTGGTTGCAGCAATAACGCGGTGAATGGCATCTGCCGGAACTCAATACCGGAACTTTTGGCGGGAACTAACACAAGTACTCAAACCACCGTGAACACTCGCACCACCGCCTTCCCCAAATCAAGGTTTTGATGGTTGTTATTGGTGGGTCTACAATGGCGGAACAAGGCTGATATTGGAGTGAGGTCTATGATGGAGAATATGGAGGAGCTCGGATGAAGTTGGTTTGAAGGGCAAGGGAATTACGGTATAAGAGGGCAAAGGGACTGCATTGCCGATCTCTGCAATTGCTTTTCTCTCCCCACCTTCATCGATCTCTGCATCATCCCACGCTCTATGTTTGGATTTGCTTTCATCTCTTTATTTTCCTTTACACTTCTTTGTTGTAGTCTCTTTGCTTCTGCACCAGGAATAGATGAAGATTAACAATCATAATAAAATATTTTCTATGTCGAGATTACAAATCACAGGACTTGGTTTGGGGAAATACATGATGAATGCTGTTTGGTTTTTTTTTTTTTTTGGGAACATATGATGAGTGCTGTTGTGAATATCTATTTCACCATTGAAATTTATAATTAATTGGGTACGTGATTGTAAACTGTTATCATTTCTTTTTATGTGAAAGACAGAAGATCAAGCATCTGTTCCTCAATATGATGATTGAATGCTTTTCTTATTGTAAAGAAAGGTGGTGAAACTGAAACAAAAGTTGAAATGATGATTTTATTTTATTTTATTTTTCCAAGCGAAAATAAAATTATTTTGAACTCTCTGATGAATATATGAATTAGAGGGCAATTTTGGCATTTTAAGTTTTATTTTTGCTGATCTCATCATTTTCTGTTTGGACAATTAATAGTCTAGCAACGGATAGACCAAAGTGTTACATATTTTCTGGTATTTTAGAGAATAAACGAGGTGTCAGTGTGATTTCAAAAGATCATAAGGGTGTCAGTGTAATTTACCCAAATAACAATGATTGAGACTCCTAATTTTGGGGATCCCCATGGCCTCAAAAATGATCTGGATCACTCATGTGAGAGAGATAGGGGAAAAAAATAATAATAATAAATAAATACATGAATGGTCCAAATCATTTTAGGGGTCATGGGTTCCTAAATTTGGGATCTCAATCATTTGTTTACCCAAATAACAAAGAACCAATATCCATTACAACAATGATTGAGACTCCCAAATTTGAAGATCCCCATAACCGCCAAAATGATCTGAACCACTCATGTGAGAGAGATATAATAATAATAATAATAAAACACACATGAGTGGTTCAGATCATTTTAGTAGTCATGGAAATCTCCAAAATTGGGATCTCACTCATATTCCTATCCATTATGAGAAGGAAAAATGATTGGGAACTCTAATAAAAGAGCTCTAATGAGCTCTAATGAGTGTGAACCCCACTGTGATGTGATGTTTTAACTTTGATTTTAATTTTTTTTTTTTTTTATTTCCTACCACATCATTAGAGCTTAATTAGAATTTCAAAATTAGAGAAATATATCATTACTATAGGAGAAGAAATTAGGAACGGGGCCTATGCATTGCCAAAATAAACAATAAACAATAAAAAGCTCTGAGCTTTACTTATTAAACTGCCAAGGCCTAAGGACAACCTAAAAGACTTTCCATGTAGGAGGGTGAGGATGCCAGGACTATGGCCACCAACACTTGAGGGAGACACCTGCAATACACTATTCGACCGAACAGAAGGCGTTTCTTGGTGACCTGATCCATGACAGGTGAAATTCAAAATAAATAGAATTATCCTTACGAAATTAATGTACATGGAGAATAGATAATAATAAAACTTTAATTATGAGGGTATTAAAGTTGTCGAAAAATGCTTCGGACCCCCACTGGGGGTCGACCCCCAGTGAGGTGGCGCGCCGTGATTGGACCAAAAAAAAAATATATATATATATATTTTTTTTTTTGAGTTTCAGCCAGTGGGGGCTTGTAGACGTCCCCGAACGCATCCCGGGCGAGGAGTGCGAGTCCCCCCCGTTCTGGTTCGATATTGGGTCACTACAGTTCGAAGGACTCAAATGTCACGGTTCTAAATCTCGAACCAAAGAGTCCAAATCCGGCAAATCGTTTTGAAAACAGATTTTTGGAAAGAAGTGCCAAACATGGACTGCTTTGCCAGATACAGAGTCGCCACCTAAATATTTTTTAATGGGGAAATTTAGGAAACCCTGACTCGGTGCCAAAGGCCACGTGTCCGTCATCACCAAAGTTGCCTCGGCTCGGGAACTTGGGTACGATTGGGGAAGGTCACTTCGTGAGCACCTCCGCTCACCCGGTCAAAGACCGGCCTCTACTAACCATGATATCTTATTTTGAAAACATTGTATGTTCTTATTCCGGTTATTAGCCTAGGTTACTATGTGATGCGCACAGCATACAAGTATAGACTGAGTCGTCTGAATTGGAACAAAACATTTCATGTTTGTTTTTGAAAGATGGTTTGCTACCCGCAGGTAGGCTTAAGATGCAAATTTTGCCACCCTCGGGTGGGTTTAGGAAAACATGGTTTTGCCACTATCTAGTGGGCTTAAAACAAACATTTGATGAATTATCCCAATTCAAATAACCCAACCTTCACCCACAGGCATTCAAGGCAGTTATATCACATAAGCACATAGCCTCATGGCAAGCATGCTAACATGGCAACACTCACACGCATGCAAGGATGCTAAAGCATAAAACTCACCGAGTACTCCAAGCCAAAACAAAAACCGATTAGAAATCCATGCATGATCCTAGATACACAGAATTGCCTAATGCAACACATGCAAAATGCAACCATAGCAGGCTCGGCTATTCTAAACATGGCATATGGAATGCTACAACTAACACGTATTCAATTTGGAATTGAAATACAAATGCAGTTTGTATGATGCGCGGAGCCCGGTGCATGCAAAACAGATGAATGATGCAAACATGCTGTCATACTGTATGCTAATTGAAATATGCCCTATATCTAACCATTGTAAGCAGGTAAATAAAAGGGAGAAAGACGTGGGGTTGGAAGACATACATCACACTCACCCACACTTATTACAATTATGCCCTGGCGCAGAGGGTCCAAATAAATATACAGTCCCGAATGAACGAATAATACAGTCTAAAATATTACAGTCCCAAATAATATACAAATCCCTAATTAATTAATGAATTAACTAAGAAAAACTGTAAACTAGCATGCAAGCCAGGGGCTGCCTCGATTCTGATGAATGATGTATGTTTGGGCTGCTTTGCGCGAAAATCCACGGCGATGCCCCAATTAGCCTCTGTTTGTGATGTTTCTCGAAATGCGTGCCAGACTCCGAAAAGTTGCTGATTCTTCATTTTGCTGCAACAGAGAGCAGGAAAGGGGCATAGCAATGTATTTCACAAGTATATGCATGCCTCGATCCTCGTGCCACCAATCACGCATATCGATGCATGATGGCCGAG
Source organism: Camellia granthamiana (assembly GCA_036172215.1). Classification (NCBI taxonomy): domain Eukaryota; kingdom Viridiplantae; phylum Streptophyta; class Magnoliopsida; order Ericales; family Theaceae; genus Camellia; species Camellia granthamiana. Next base: position 198,232 of record JAXFYN010000042.1, read on the forward strand.
GAGCCGAATTGCACAACTCAATATGGGATGAATGCATATGAATGCTACAACAAAACCTAACTCCATCACGGATAATCCGGAGTGTCGGTGACTGGGGAATTGAGACTCGTTCCGTCACTCGGGGTGCGAAACATGCCTCGTTTCCCGTGCCCGGGCTAACTCCTATTCCGAACACGATGCAATATGCATGAAATGCAGCTAATATACAATCCTAACATACACAATGCTATGAAAATGAGATGCCTCGAAATGCGTGCATGCGGGCACGCAAACCGAGGCAATGATCCTAAGGCATGGAATGGCATACGCAATGCAAATTGGACTTATACCAACATGAGGGAGCCTCAGCCACTCTCACATGAGAAGCCGTGAGATGAAAAAAGAGAAGCCTCGAAATGCGTGTACACAGGCACGCAAAACGAGAAAATGACATACGCAATGCCGTATGGACTTATACTGACATGAGTAGCCTCAGCCACACTCACATAAGGGGCCGCCGGATAAAAGTGAAGTGCCTCGAAATGCGTGCACACGGGCACGCAAACCGAGGCAATGGCATACGGAATGCAATGATGCTAAAATGACATAAACAATGCAAAATGGACTTACACTAACATGAATGAGCCTCAGCCACACTCACATAAGAGGCCGATGGATGAAAACAAGATGCCTCGAAGTGCGTGCACACGGGAACGCAAACTGAGGCAATGGCATACGGAATGCAATGATGCTAAAATGACATAAACAATGCGAAATGGACTTACACTAACATGAGTGAGCCTCAGCTACACTCACATAAGAGGCCGATGGATAAAACAAGATGCCTCGAAGTGCGTGCCTGCGGGCACGCAAACCGAGGCAATGGCATTAAGGCATGAAATGACATGAAGAATGATATGCAAACATGCCAATGGAATTTCAGCACTGAAATATGGGGGAAAACAGCCCCGAAAGATGGCGAAACGACACCAAATGCAAGGAATGGTCCCCAAATGCGAATTTAGGCACCCGAAATGGCCTATAGCTATGCAATGCATGCACAATATGGACATGGAATGAAAATACAGTAGCAAGGCAGCCCCAAGACAAGCATTTTTCAGTCATAAAAAGGGCTAAACAACAAGCATAGATAGGGCAACAATGGTATGCAAAAATAGGGGCCAAGAGAGGGGCTATGAAACAAGTGGTAGATGCAAAGCCCAAATGGAAAAATACCCTTCTACAACACTGAAGAGGGGCCAAAAAAATGCACATTTACAGTAGATGACAACCCCAAAAACAGTATGCAAACATGCTAGAAATGCCATGCAAGATTGAAGCTAACAAAGGCTATAACATGAGGTACCCCAAACATTCATCAAACCAACAAGGACCCTTAATGAAACATGTTAATAAGGTCAAAAATGACCACTTTCAGCTCTGATCATGGTCCAAAAACAGAAGCAAAATGGGCTAGCAAAGCATGCAAAAACAGGGGTAAAACATGGATTCAAAGCAAGTGACACCTGGAGTATGAAAACAGTGTTGAGCCCTTCTTCAATGTTGAAGAGGGGCTTAAAATAAGCACAATCTAAGTTCATTAAATGCTCCAAAACAGATCACACATAGGCCAAACAAATCATGCAAATTTACGGTAAATAGGAGAGATTATGAAGTAAGTGCAAGATAGGGGGCCCAAACAGGGTTGAGCCCTTCTTCAATGTTGAATAGGGACTCAAAATAGACCCACTCACAGTTTACATTATGCTCGAAAACAGATCACACATAGGCTAGAAATTTCATGCAAAATAATAGCATACAAGATGATATTGAAGCAAGTACCAAATAGAGGGCTCAAACAGGGTTGAGCCCTTAAACAAAC